>NQII01005517.1:0-28773 GCA_002778355.1 Clitarchus hookeri
TGACGCGAAAGCATGGTAAAAATGAGCTTTTTGCAGATTTTAGTACCTTTGCAGGTAATACAGATAAAAAATAAATGTGTACAAATACTCGTGGGAACGAAAGGAAGGTTTATAAAAAAACAGAATGAAAATTTGTTAATTTTTTTTTTAGTTATGCGCGTCCGAACAAACGGACACAACATATATATATATATATATACACACACACATATATGTAGATTACATTAACATACTGATGTGGGGCGAAACTAGAAACTGGCAAGTTATGGTCCACTCCTGGTTACATCCAACTTTTCTGAAGCATCGCTAAAGTTCTACTTCCGGGCTATTCCTTCGCCTCATGCAAACAAAGCTTAACCGAGACCAAACAATTACACCAAATGACAATGAACCGTTATTGTGCGCACTCAGTGTAATAACATTTTGCATAGTAACTATTTCTTACTAGGCATTACCAACACACACATTTCCTCCCTGTTTTTATTCGTATTAANAACATTTTGCATAGTAACTATTTCTTACTAGGCATTACCAACACACACATTTCCTCCCTGTTTTTATTCGTATTAATTATAAAGATAATATTACAATTTGTAGACAAAATATTAGCAGAAGTTTAATTTAACCAAATCTGAAGCATTTTTATCCTAACCGATGTATAAAACGCTTTTGATACATGACTATTTAGGAAACAACTCACCGTGTCATATATTGGGTGATTTTTCAAAGGTTCGATTCAAGAAGTGCGAAGAAACCACGAATATACTATATATTGAAACGGAAAGCAAAAACGCAATGGAATATCTAGTTTTTTTTTTTTCGGGGTCAGAGTAACCATATAATGCCCAGACTCGGACTGACATAAATAACATATTACCAGCCTTGCTGCTCGTTTAGGCCTACGCGTCACAGTGGGCTCTACAGCAAAGGCACAAGATCTATAAGGCAATATCTGTCAAAAAGGTAAAAGATCGATAAGGAAATATCTGTCAAAAAGGCCGAAGATCTATAAGGAAATAGCAGTCAAAAAGGCAAAATATCGATAAGGAAACAGCAGTCAAAAAGGCAAAACATCGATATGAAAATATCCGCCAAAAAGGCAAAAGATCTATAAGGAAATGTCAGTCAAAAAGGCAAAATATCTATAAGGAAATAGCAGTCAAAAAAGCAAAAGATCGATAAGGAAATAACAGTCATAAAGGCAAAAGATCGATAAGAAAATATCAGTCAAAAATGCAAAATAACGATAAGGAAATAGCAATCAAATTGTTCCTCACACCTGTCGTAGTAAATAGGTGTAATTGTTAAAATAAAATTGTTATTTCTCAACCTTAAGTATATCGTGTGCCTACGTTGCTCTTATTGCCTAACTACTGTAACTTAGGTGTTAATAATGCAAAATGTTTTATAGTATAAGTATTTACAAATACTTTGGAAAATTAGTATAATTTTGGGAGGTCTATGGTACTGCACCTGCAAATTACTGTAGTTGGCAACACTGCGCCAAAGTTCCACACAAATTTAAGAATTCTTCACCATTTTGTCTTGCGGCCGAACAGGAAATGGCGCGTGAGTCGAGGCGAGCAATTTGTAGGAATATAAATTTTTTCATGATAAGGCGTGTTCATAGATGGCAAGGGGGGAGGGGGGGGGGATTGACGTGTGCCGAGGAAGTGTGACATCCGGTCACAAAACAATACGGACTTATTGACTGTTTTCCATAAAGTGAACACTATCTAAGTCTGTGCGTCAAAGTTCCTTTCAGCTTTATTTGTGACCTTTCAGCACTTGTTAATATAGTAAATACAGCCTTGTGAGTACTAAGAACTTGTCAGTGCACGGTATACAATTTAATATCTCTCAAAAATGAGTGTCTGATGCGACAATAAAATATGCTATTTGGTCTATTATGCGTGCTGGAAAGGCTTTAAAAAGTGCTCGCTTTAACGCGAGTAGCTTATGCGAGCATTTAAAGATATTTACGATAATTAAGCGTTTATATAATAATTTGAAATGATAGCAATATTGCCCTTAAATGACAACTAACTCTGAAACATAATTTGTGATCACAACGCAGTAGGCTATAGGTAAGGGCAATGATATTTCGCGAAAAGATTTCGAGACAAGATACAGTCCAAAGCACTGTAGGGTCGTCCAGCTTCTTTGATTGGATAAAATATGTTCTGGCCCGTGTTAACCGTTAGCGCACGAATCACGAAGGTTCAGTGTCGGAGTTACTTGGTCCTGAGTGGCTTGGTTGAAGACGGGCACGGCACCAGCAGCGAATGGAGGTATAACAACAGCTGAGGTGTGTATATGGTGTTGAAGTCTACCGTGTACTCAGATTTTTACGCCAAAAGTCACTGGCCCTAGCTATAGGTGATTCATTAATTAGGCAATAATAACTTCAATAATTTCAAGTGCAGGAATCCTTATAAAATAAACGCAGAGTAAAAAAAAAAAATATTGAATTAAAAAAAATAAAAAACAGTACTTGGTGGCCGGAACTGTTAGCGTATCATACTCGTGAGGTGCGATACGTTATATCAATGAGTTGGCGTATTCTTTCTAAGAGCCCACTACAGTTTTAAAGCTCTCATCGTCTTTGTCCTCTGTACATAAAAGTAAGATTTTGCAGGGTTAATTTAGTTTTCTTTCCTGTTCGAAAATGTACCATGCCATACTTATTGTGAACAGCCAGTTTTCGTGGTAAATCGTGTTTGATGACGATTTACGGTAATTTTTTTTTTTTTTAACACTGTATCTAGTTTTTTTTGTCTGAAAAAGATCAGGACTACCTTTCATAGTTGTGACACAAGCGGGCGGGGAACAAAGTATGGAGGTCGATAATCTTACTAAAAACCCAATACGTCAGTAAATTTTTGTGTATTTAGTTTTTAAAACGTTGCTATTATTATAATAACGTGCCCAAAATTTTCTGTCGTAAAGGGCTACACCAAGAAATTTTATATTCTTATTATTTAATGTACACGTAACTTAACCAGGCGAGGTGATGCAGTGGCAAATCTTCGAACTCGCGTTGAGGGGAGGACCTGTGTTCGATTCGCAGCCCCACAACGATAAGGGTCTTCCATGGTTTCCCAAAACCGCTCCAGACAAATACTGAGCTTGTTCCTTACTACAGGACACGACCGATTCCTTCCCTTCTCCTCCTTCTCTTAGCATCTTGCTCCGTCTCGAATGACCTCGGTGTCGAATGTCCTCGGTGTCCACGACGATCCAACATGGCGCATGAAATGCTTTGCAATATTTGAAACACGCGTTTTTTTTCCAACGAAACAATCAAACGTGAGTCCAAAGGGCTGATCTACGATAACAACACACACTTCAGGTGTGGGCTGTGGAGTGTTTTCAAGACTGTGGAGTGTTTTCAAGACGTCACGCACTTTACAAACGCCCTTTTAGAGTATTACGAAATTGCTAACAAAAAAAATGGCTATTTCCAAAGCGTCGTATCTCAAAATATACCCGTCAGAGACTTGCAAAACTGGTCAAATGGGCTGCGTTCAACTTCCCTGCAAAATTTCCACCAACGAAGTGATAGGGTCAGCGCTGAGAGTCCCATGGGCAGGGCCAGTAATTTTTCGCGTAAAAATTCGGAGCACACAGTAGACTTCAATACTATATACACACCTCAGCTGTTGTTATACCTCCATTGGCTGCTGGTGCCGTGTCCGTCTTTGACCAAGCCGCTCGGGACTAAGTAACTCCGACACTGAAAAAAATCAAAGAAGCTGGACGACCCTACAGTACTTTGGACTGTGTCTCGTCTCGAAATATTTTCGCGGAATATCACTGCCCCTACCCATGGGTAGGGACGGGTGATTCCACGAAAATTTTTATGGCCATGCTAGACTTCAATATCCAACGCACATAACCACAACTTCCTTTGGTTATTGGCCGCGTGTCCACATGAGAAGTCACTTTCTTATTTGACTGGGCCAATCGTAATAAAGTAATCCGATACTGGGCGTCCATGATTCGCGGACAGACACTCGAGGCACGTGACATTTGAAATCATCCAATCACGAAAGTGCATACGAACTAAAGTGTTTCGGAGCAAAACTGGTCTTGAAATATTTTCGCGAAAAAAACCACATGTCCCTTCCTACCCACAGGTACACGCAGCATGGCGAGAACACCGCACGCCAGTCCAGAGTGTTGCACTTAGTGGCGAAGAAGCTCTTTATGGGCGTAGCAATGTCGCACTTACAGCTTCCGCGCTACTCGACCCCAGGCGGAGGCAAAATATCCAGGTAGACGGGAGCCATAAGGGGGTTGCATCCATTCCCTCTTCGATTTTTCTTTCAAATCCTCGTTTTGACAATTTATGACCAGACATGACATAGGGAACTACCTAAAGAATATATATATATTTTTAATTTTTACGGTTTCAATTATAGTTGTATTTTCCCATGTCGCATTGACATCAAATAATTAGGTTACATTCGGTTACGGGTACAGATGTGAAACTAATCATGTAAGAAAAATAAGTCGGATTTCGAAATAACTGTTATGATGTTCCCTATGCCTTGACTAGCTTGGTTTTTTAAATATCGACTGCAAAAATTTAGTTACGGAGGAAAAAACGTAAACCCATAATGGCAAGGATACTTCCCCCTTAACCGCACCTCGTAACGACTCCCTTCTTTAACTCGGCGGCAGAACATCTGAAAGCTACCGTCGATTGGTCGCCTCAGGGAACTGCCCTTCAAAAGCTAAATTTTTAATGTCTTTAGCGAGAGCCGTACACCTGCCCCCGGACGGACAAAGTATATTCCGGGCGGTCCCAGATCCCGCGGCCCGCTTTGCACGATGCTGATTGGTCGGAATGCTTTTCGTCTCGTCTTTTAACGAGCCCACCGAGAAGCGATCTCCATGGTATGTATAGGCTGTTCACGGTAAAGTTAGCACTTCTGAAAGCCCTGCTTAAGATTCACTTGCACGCGCATTGTGTATTCTTCCACCATATGTACAATTAACTTTACCACGAGCCTTATCACTAGGGCCAGTGACTTTTCGCGTAAAAATCCGAGCACACAGTAGACTTCAATACTATAGACACACCTCAGCTGTTGTTATACCTCCATTGGCTGCTGGTGCCGTGTCCGTCTTTGACCAAGCCACTCAGGACTAAGTAACTCCGACACTGAACCTTCGTGATTCGTGCGCAAATGGTTAACACGTGCCATAACAGTTTTTAGCCAATGAAAGAAGCTGGACGACCCTACAGTGCTTTGGACTGTATCTTGTCTCGAAATCTTTTAGCGAAATATCACTGCCCTTACTAATATTTATGTATTAGTTTTTCAAATGTTTTCGTAACACTTTTAATTTGACATTAACACACGGAACTACTTTCGCTCCATCGTTGCCAACTTTACTGGGAGTGCGACAGTCAGCGTGCCCGTTGAAATACAGGCAGGTAAGGGCAGCGCTATTTTTCAAAGGTTGATTTCAAAACCGCTCGCTTTACCGTGGACGTCCTTTAAGGGGAGGGGAGTGGACGAAAAAAAAATAAAAAAAATAAAATTGAAACATAAATCGGGTGATTCCTCGTTAACCGCGGACTGCAAAGGGGCAAACCCGCGCCCGCTAACGAGCGAATTGTTATAGAGTTCAATAGTTCAGGAGGGGGTTTTATTTTAGTTGTGTTACTCTTCCGAGTCGCCCGGGAATGCTGGGAAGGTTTAACGATAGTGTCGTTAACAGGTTCAACTCTTCCTCTCCACCACCCCCCCCCCTGGCAGTGTATAGTACCCGTCGAGTGTATTAACGCTTTGGTAGTACCCGCTCAGGAAGTATCCCAGGAGAATGTCGATACTTCGCCCGGTCGTATGTGACATGTACGCATGTCCATTTCTGACATACGGCCGACGCGGTTAAAAAAACCCTCTGTTATCTTTCCTTACCCCCTCCCGACAACCCTTAACCCGTTAAGATATTATACCGTGTGTACTCGTTCACTAGAGGCAGTGATATTTCGCGAAAAAAATTTCGAGACAAGATACAGTCCAAAGCACTGTAGGGTCTTTCAGCTTCTTTGATTGGCTAAAAAATGTTCTGGGCCGTGTTAATAGTTTGCGCACGAATCACAAAGGTTCAGTGTCGGAGTTACTTAGTCCTGAGTGGCTTGGTCAAAGACGGACACGGCACCAGCAGCCAATGGAGGTATAACAACAGCTGAGGTGTGTATATAGTATTGAAGTCTACTGTGTGCTACGATTTTTACGCGAAAAGTCACTGGCCCTAATAATGGTCAATAAATATATTTTATTGCAACCTTTAGACGTTAACTTTCGAGTCGGGTGCAATGTATACACTGTGTTTATTGCTTACATGGCAATGTTTATTTTAAAAAAAGTGTCACAAGTATAAAAAATGCCTGATACGATTAAAGTAATAGAGCCTCAAAAGTGCCTACTTTACCGTGAACAGCCTATACCAACATTTGAAAAACCACCCCCAATTTCGTGACTGCTATGTGTTATAATGAAAACACCGACGAGATATATTTCGGTTATGTTGCAGCGCAAGTATTTTTACACGTCAATGTTTTATTCAAATTGCAATATCAAAATTGCGTGAACAGGAAAAGTGGGAAGGAGGGGGTAGAAGTAGTTTGTAAGAAAGGAAGTGTACTTCCGCAACGGAACTTCCGACATGTCCGGAGAATGTTCAGCCAGAAAGACGCTCTTCCAACAACAGCCATGAGCGTCCTTTCTCGAGAACGCCGCCGATCTCTCTTGTACCCGCGGAAGGCCGCGCTGTCGCGAGATCAAGAACCGAAGTTCCCATTACTAGAGACCTGAAAAATTCGCGAGTTCATTGACTTTCAGACTAGACTCTACAGTCTTATGTACATATATGCCGATGTCAATTGCGCATTGGTTGTCTGCTGTCTTAGTGGAAGGTCAGCGTTATCCAGGGGTTGTCAAACACCGTGCGGTCCAATGGCTGAGGTTTTATGAACACACGTGTTTTGAATTCTAGCTTGTCCCGAAATGAATCCGCGAATTCTTCAGGTCTCTACCCATTACTCGTTGAGTGGGTTTGCAACCAAAAATGCAGCCCGACAGACTTGGGTCAAATCATTGAGCTGGCGGCGGGCTGCTGTGCGTACGTTNGGTTTGCAACCAAAAATGCAGCCCGACAGACTTGGGTCAAATCATTGAGCTGGCGGCGGGCTGCTGTGCGTACGTTTCAGCTGGGCTTTGGGTCCGTATTTATAGCTGTTAACCACTGCTGCTATCTGAGTAAATTCACATGCAGGTGTTATCGGCGAGGGAGAGAAGCTCCCCACCAGTCTCCCGACTGGCGTGTTGTAGTGTCGCGATGTCTGTAGAACATGCTATAGTGTCGTGATGTCTGTAGAACATGTTGTAGTGTCGTGATGTCTGTAGAACATGTCGCAGTGTTTGTTTGCAAGTGGCTAGTTAAACTCGCGTGTAGTGCGTTGGCGAGTCCCTACAACCCGAGTCGCTGCTCATCGACAACCCAGCCTGTTCGTCATCGTCTTTCTCTAGGAATCAGGTAGTGTGTATTTCGACGAGAAGAGGGGAACAAAGGTCACATCACTAGGTGACGAGCGGGCAGCTGTTCCCTAACTGCTTGTCCCCTTCCACCGCCGGCACCCACAGCCGAGGAGGATTGCACTCGCCTCAGACATGCCTGACGGAGACCGAGCAAGGGTTTCTCACAGACACACTCCAACTGTGACGTAGGCATGACGTGGAGGCAGTGGGAAGGCAGCCCCAAGCTCGGTTCCACCGACTGTTCAGAAATTATTATTGGTAGAGACCTGAAAAATTCGCGAGTTCAATGACCTGCAGGCTAGACTCTCCAGTCTTATGTACAAATATGCCGATANACCTGAAAAATTCGCGAGTTCAATGACCTGCAGGCTAGACTCTCCAGTCTTATGTACAAATATGCCGATATTAACCGCACATTGGTTGTCTGCTGTCACAGTAGAAGGGGACGGTTGGGCCAGCCTTCTCCAGGAGGTGTCAAACACCGCGTGGACCAATGGCTGAAGTTTTATAAACACACGTGTTTCGAATTCTAGCTTGTCCCGAAATTAATCCGCGTTTTTCAGATTTCTAATTATTGGAAATGTTTGATTATAGAAAAAGTACAATTTACTTGTTTAATTCTTTTGTGTCTAATTTTCACCGTGTGCTATTTCCTGATCGCGAAAAGATAGGAACATATTGATAAAAAATATAATTATGTTCCTGACTATGTAAAACTAGCACGTAACACACTATTGATATGAAGCACAATAAGATTAAACAGCTCGTGAAATGTAAATTTTTACAATCGGACATTGTCAGTGATTACTTTGAATTCGAAATTATAATTAGAAAATCTGCAAAAAAAGGTGAAGCCGAGCCCTAAATGAAAAACTGAAAAAGAATTGTGACGTCACGTCAAACTCGGTGAGACACAGTGCCTCGCAGCTTTGCGGGGATTTGGGAGTTGCCTGTGTAGTACGCGAAGTTGAGAAAAATGAACTCTTAGTAAATCAGTCGAGAGAGCGTGGAAAACCTACAACAAACATGTTCTCTGAACTGCGTGGTTGGTTTTAGAAGCACACAGAGGAAACCCAGGAAAGGTTACTTTGCCACCTTTGTGAGCAAATGTTTTCCGAGAGTGATGCTTTTCTTGCTATATTTTCTTATGCCACAAAATGTGTATTTATCATTACGGCGCAAGGTATCGTGCTGGAGAAATATGTAACATCAGTAGGACCAGTGACTTTTCGCGTAAAAATCGTAGCACACAGTAGACTTCAATACTATATACACACCTCAGCTGTTGTTATACCTCCATTGGCTGCTGGTGGCGTGTCCAAAGAAGCTGGACGACCCTACAGTGCTATGGAATGTATCTTGTCTCGAAATTTTTTTCGCGAAATATCACTGCCCCTAAACATCAGATATCTATCAAGGCAAAATTCTGGCAAGCAATATTATTAAACACCGCCTCTTACTAAAAGATTGTCAACGTGTTTCTTGTGCGACATCATTAGGAACGTGCCTCCTGCATTATAACACGTCGTATGGGCTCTTACGTATTTCTAATGACTTGTATCTCAAAGTGAGGATCAATCGCACATTTACCGAAGGCTACGCGCACGGGCACTTGAATGTTATCACGCCAAAGAAATACCTCCCTGATATTTCTGCTATGTAATTAACAGTTAACATATCGGGAAGGAGCGTTACAAAGGAAATTCGAACTCGGTCAACATATCCGATACCATAGCCGAATGCTCTACTGGTATACTTAAATTTTAGTGGAGAACAAGGCGCCAAGGGCAGTAAATCTACATCGTAACACTACTTCCACGTCACTCGGACCATCGTATGTGTGTGCTGATTACACTGGAGAGCCAAAAAAACTGGTATAGGCGTGCGTATGCAAATAACAAAGGTATGAACCCAATCAGAGTAACGCGATGCGGTCGGCAGCTAGATCGGTTACTGCTGCTACAATGGCAGGTTATCAAGATTTAAGTGAGTTTGAACTTGGTGTTATAGTCGGTGCACGAGAGATGGGACATAGCATCTACGAGGTAGCGATAACATTTGGATTTTCGCGTACCACCATTTCACGAGTGTGCCGTGAATATCGGGAATCCGGTAAAACATCAAATCTTCGACATAGCTGCGGCCGGAAAAAGATCGTGAACGAACGGGACAAACGACGACTGACGAGCATCATTAAACGTGATTGACGTGCAACACTTTCTCAAATTGGCACAGATTTCAATTCCTCCTGCATACCTTCAGACATTAGTCGAGTCCATGCCACGTCGTCTTGCGGTACTTCTGCGTGCTCGCGGGGGCCCTACACGATATTAGGCAGGTGTACGAGTTTTTTTTTACTCTTCAGTGTATATGCGTGTACCACTGAATGAAAAAAATTTCCAGATGGCTGCAAAATTTAGCCCGAAAATGCAGATTTTACAAAGCGTTTTGCATTCGTAAGAATTNGTGCAACACTTTCTCAAATTGGCACAGATTTCAATTCCTCCTGCATACCTTCAGACATTAGTCGAGTCCATGCCATGTCGTCTTGCGGTACTTCTGCGTGCTCGCGGGGGCCCTACACGATATTAGGCAGGTGTACCAGTTTTTTTTTACTCTTCAGTGTATATGCGTGTACCACTGAATGAAAAAAAAAAAATTTCCAGATGGCTGCAAAATTTAGCCCGAAAATGCAGATTTTACAAAGCGTTTTGCATTCGTAAGAATTATCATATAGATATAGACCTCAAAAATTCGCGAGTTCAACGACATACAGGCTGAACTCTACAGTCGTATTACGATTTCAACTGCCCTTTGGTTGTCTGCTGTCACAGTGGAAGGCGACGATTGGGCTTTAGCGTTCACCAGAAGGTGTCAAACACCGCGTGGTACAATGGCTNAAAAAAATTTCCAGATGGCTGCAAAATTTAGCCCGAAAATGCAGATTTTACAAAGCGTTTTGCATTCGTAAGAATTATCATATAGATATAGACCTCAAAAATTCGCGAGTTCAACGACATACAGGCTGAACTCTACAGTCGTATTACGATTTCAACTGCCCTTTGGTTGTCTGCTGTCACAGTGGAAGGCGACGATTGGGCTTTAGCGTTCACCAGAAGGTGTCAAACACCGCGTGGTACAATGGCTGAAGTTATGCAGAATCACGTGTTTTGAATTCTAGCTTGTCCCAAAATGAATTCGCGAATTTTTCAGGTCTCTTCTCATAGAAAATACTCTTCAGTGTTTTATAATCAATAAAAACTCTATCACGGTTTCGTGCATGGACTTGTAAATATTCGCGTGAGGAATTGTAAATAAGAAAATTACCTTTCGCGTGTTCGTGACTGTACTCCCTTATAGCAGACTAGATGTACTTCCTTCTTCAAACACCCCGCGCTGCTAGCGTCAGTAGGCAATAGAGATCGCAGTAGGCAATAGAGATCGCAGTAGGCAATAGAGATTCTGCAGCACTGCAGACATTGGCGTCCTTTCACTTCCAAGGAAAAGGGCGGAGTGTGCTACGAAGACAAAGTTTTGCCACTCGGTGATTTTCAGTTGCATCATAACTTGATAATCTCTGTCGTTTCTGGGGACGCAATGTTCGTTGTATTTCTTTTCTCGCAAACCTTTCTTTTTGTTTACTTTTGTTACGAAGCGTTGACTAAACTGATTATTGTAATAGCTCGTGTTTTTTTTTCNAAACCTTTCTTTTTGTTTACTTTTGTTACGAAGCGTTGACTAAACTGATTATTGTAATAGCTCGTGTTTTTTTTTCTTTATAACTGACATCCAGATTTTTCAAAGCAAATTCTCCGCGGTAGTAATTTTATTTCCCAACATAAAATACGTAACTTTGCCTAAGGCCATATTGTGACCTTCACGTATTTTGTAAAGACAGGAAGTAGTTCAAATNAAAACTTTCTTTTTGTTTACTTTTGTTACGAAGCGTTGACTAAACTGATTATTGTAATAGCTCGTGTTTTTTTTTTCTTTATAACTGACATCCAGATTTTTCAAAGCAAATTCTCCGCGGTAGTAATTTCATTTCCCTACATAAAATACGTAACTTTGCCTAAGGCCATATTGTGACCTTCACGTATTTTGTAAAGACAGGAAGTAGTTCAAATCTTATTGACGAATGTGTAATGTCAGAAAATTCGAATGAATATATCCGCATGAAATTTCACACCGGAAACCCTGAAGGAGATCTATCCGGTGAGGATTTCACCGAACAATTACAAACTTAAGGATTTTCATCTGATTGTAAGCAGTCCTGTCTTGTACGTATATTGTTGCCTCGCTATATTTGTTACTTACAAACTATGAAACTATATATATATATAGTTTCATAGTTTGTAATATATATATATATATACACACGGACATTGTAGTAAATATTTAGGATTTAAAGTGAGTAAAATACCATCACGTGTGAAACAAATTACATTATGCATTTCCATCACCACCTATCCGTAATGTTCGTTTCACACGAGCGGAAATTCTCCGGGGTTGGACACACTGCGGAAGACGCGCGGAAGGCTGCAGTTTGTGGTCGCGCTGGTCAGTCGCCAAGGTCGATCGTCACCGTGCAGCACTCGCCTGCACGGGACTGCGATTGTTGAAAAGAAAGAACAAGAATATAAGATACTGTGCTACATCCAGTAGCGAGCTAACGCTTGCTACAGGGAACATTTTTATGTTTTGTTTAATCAAATTCGAGAGGGTGAATCGAAATTTTTTAATTATTTCAGAATGTCGTTCACGAGCTTCGATGAATTGTACTGTTCTCTGGGAAAGTATTTTGGAAGAAAGAAGATACGAGCATGAAACTGGTGTTACCTCCAATGGAAAAGCTTGCTATAACTCTGAGGTAAGGAAAGTAATTTAATACTAGTATATTTATAAGGATGAGATGAAATTAAACACGTGATAAGGTAAAGTTTATTTTAAACAGTTTAAAAAGTTATTCCAGCGAGTTTGATAGTTTACTGTAAAAGAACAACATTAAACTTCCTCTACGTATTTAAAAATGTTATTCGCCTTCAAATACATATTAAAATGTAACATTAACATAAATCAATGCATAGTTATAGTCATTTTCAATATTATTCTGAAATAAATACGTTTTTTTATTTTACTTTTCACTACAAGGCATTGGCCACAAGTTGGAAGTAGCATATATCTGAAAGTGAAAGGCTCATTTATGACTAAAAAATTACACACTCATTAAGTTTATTACATGTGGTTATCATCTGAGTATGGGGGACAGCTCAGTGTCGGTTGCTGAAGCAATCGATCATTGTGAAATCACAGTCGACTGTCCAGGATGAGCCAAATTGTTTTCAACTTGACTGTTTTGGAACTACTTGTGCCCAGAGTGATAGAGTGGCGCTTGGCTGGAGAAATGTCGTGGTGACACAGGAAACATTGCAAAGTGCTCAAAAGGGCCTTTTGGGAAAGATAAATGCTGCACAGGTGTTTGGAAAGAGAGGGGGGGGGGATTAAATCCTTGAACCGCTTCTGCTTTTGAACGTCTGGTGCGTTGCAAGACATACAAAACCCCTGCCTGAGACTCAAGTTTTTGGTTGGCGTCAAAGGTTCGTAAAGTAGGCAGCAAAAATTCCAGAAAAGATTTTTCCTCGTCTTCAAGAACAGGAGCAGGCATGGCAGGGCAATAAAAAAAAACTGTAACGGTTTTGTTTCTAGGTCATTTTATTTCGATTTTGTTTTCGACTTTCCCGTTTTTGTCCTCGAACTTGCTGAAGCTTCACCATGTGATATCCCATCTCCTGGCGTTACTGGATCATCCGTACTGTTTTCTGTGAAGGATGCTTGAGTTTCTTCTCCATCTTCCTGTAAACTCGATGCTGAAATTACCCTTATTCCCACAACAGGCGACAAGAAGTTCAACTGGTCAGCATAAATGTTTTTAAAGTTCTTGACAGCTGCTGAACCAGATTTCTGCACAATTCTTATTGTACTTTCGATAGTAATCACGTATGTTGCGCCATTTATATTTAATTGTTTGTCATAAGACAAAGATGAATCAAATTGGAATTTGGAACATCCGACATAACAACAAAATTAGTGGTTGTAGATTACGGAACATATTTTGCTCTCAGGTACTTCTGGTTGCTTCTCAGTTGGTCTGCATCGCCATACAGTGTCGGCACGTCTACAGCCACTGAAATCATCAGAAGTGTATGTTGTGGTATATGGACCACCCAGAGGGGCCATTATATACCTGAACTAACAAAAGAAACCTGGAAAAGTAATCGCAAGTGGGTTTCAGAATGATGCGAATTTCCCGAATTCCTTAGGGGACATCGATGGCAAACACGTGCGAGTAGTGAAGCCAAAAAATGAGCGGCTATTTGTATTATAACCACAGAGACTTCTTTACAAGTGTTCTCCTAGCCGTCGCTGACTGTGGTTACAAGTCCGTATTGGTTGATATTGGGTCTTTCGGTAAAGATTCGGCCAGCACGAGTTTTAAGAGTTCGACTTTGTGGACACGCCTGACAGGAAAAACTCCAAATGTACCTAGTCCTGCTTCTTTGCCAAACACAAATGGAATCACTACTCCCTACATGTTTATAGTTGACGAGGCTTTTGGGCTGTCCGGATATGTACAACGTCGTTATGGAGGGAAATTGCTATGTCACAAGAAAAAGATTTTCAACTGCCGTTTCTCGCGGGCTCGTAGTTGTGTTGAATGTACGCCTGGAATTTTGTCACACAAATGGCGAGTGTTCCGTCGAGCGATGAATGAAAATGTGGATTTTGCTGTTGACATCACGAAGGCATGTTGTGTCCTACACGATTTTGTACGTGCAAGAGATGGCCATCGAATCGAAGACATCCTTTCTGTGANACGAAGGCATGTTGTGTCCTACACGATTTTGTACGTGCAAGAGATGGCCATCGAATCGAAGACATCCTTTCTGTGACTGGTTTTACGTCTTTCACGAGTTTGGATGAAAGGAGAAGAAGTGTGCCAGCAGTGCAAAACAGAGAAATACTGGCTAATTGTAAGCGATGCTGGGGAAGTACCGTGGCAAGACAGCAAAATTTAATTTTTGACCAATGCAGTGTTTCGACATTCATGTCATTATGTTGGTTTCAATTATGTACTGGTATTGTCGCTGTTTGTGTGTCAGTCATTTAACGAAAATATGAACAAATTGGGACTGTGGTCTGCAGTATCTTGTAAATTAACTGAAGCGTTGTGCATTATTAAAAAAAAACAAATTCTTGATTGTTGTCTACAATATGTTGTAAGTTAATTGGAGTGTGGAATATTATTTGATAACACGAAAAACATGTAATTGAAATTTTTATTATGTATTGGCATTGTAGCTTTACGTGTGGCACACATTTAACGGGGTAAAAATTTGAACTGTTGTTTAAAATACACTTGTAAATTAACTGGAGTGTGGTGCATTATTTTGAAACAAGGTCTTTACATTTGTATATCCATATATTTTTTCTGAATTATATATGATTTCCACTAAATAAGTTAATTGTTAAACTAATACAATCTAATCATACTCTAATAATGTAGAAAACATCTGACAAGAAATACTTACAATCATTTTTCCTTTCCGTGTCACTACATTCCGTGAAATGTGGACAAATTGCGCAACATATTTCATTCCAGGCTGAATCCTTTTGGTTTCTGTCATTTTACTCTTCCTTTATCACATCCCAGATACACGACCTGTTCTGTATTCCCATTAAAATCACTTCCACGTCAATTTTCTCTACGTCAAAGACACTCATCGCACCGGGAACAGCGCGCCTCTACAGGTAAACAACAAATACTCCCGTGCCGAAGTGTTTACGAGAGATCTCGCCGCTCAACTGCCGCGTCCGTTCGTGCGAAGGATGCCATCATTATTCTCTGTACTGTCTGGTACAGCGTGCGGGCAGTCGGGTATCCTCTGCATTACAGGTAAAACATGAGTAAATTCCAGAGCAACATACGGTGTGCACAGCGCCCAGCACTAGTTTTTATCCAGCCACAAAGTAGGGACAGGTGTTTTTCGCGAAAATATTTCAAGACCAGTCGTACTCCAAAACACTTTGGTTCATATGCACTTTCGTGGTTGGATGATTTTACATGTCACGTGTCTCAAGTGTCTGTCCACGAATCATGGACGTTCAGTATCAGAGTACTGTATTACGATTGGCCCAGTTAAATAAGCAAGTGTCTTCTCACGTAGACACGCGACCAATAACTAGATACCAGAAAAATTCGCGAGTTCAACAACCTGCAGGCTAGACTCTCCAGTCTTATGTACAAATATGCCGATATCAACCGCACATTGGTTGTCACAGAAGAAGGCGACGGTTGGGCCAGTCTCCTCATGGAGGTGTCAAACACCTTGTGTACCAGTGGCTGAAGTTTTGTAAACACACGTGTTTCGAATTCTAGCTTGTCCCGAAATAAATCTGCGAATTTTTCATGTGTCTACCAATAACCAAAGGAAGTTGTGGTTGTGGACGTAGGACATTGAAGCCTAGCGTGGCCATAGATATTTTCGCGAAATACACCTGTCTCTACACATCAGGAGTTTTATCAACTTCAGTGTGGGGCAGCGGTGGCGCACTGTCCAGGGCGCTTGCCTCCCACCTCGGCGATCCGGGTTCGATCCCCGGCGGATTCACTCCCGGATTTTCGCATGTGGGAATCGTGTTGGACGATGCCGCTTGCCGGCGGGTTCTCTCAGGGCACTCCCGTTTCCTCCGCCCTTGCATTCAGCGCCACTCCATTCTAGGGTTTCATTTCCTGTCATGCTCGGGGATGACGGTCACCTACGGGTCTCAGCTAGAAAGACCGTCATTAGGTGGGTGTCGCCTTGCCCTGGGTGCACTCTCCACACGAAGTTTCGTTTTTTTCAACTTCAGTCTATAGAGTTATGCAAGCTGTGCACACCGGCCAAATCCCATCAAGTCTGAAGCACTACCGCGCTTTAATTGGCTGCAGTCGAATGCAATCCAATACATCAGATGCAGTAGCCGGCAGGAAACGCGCGATCGCAGCGCGTCTTCCATTCCGCTGTGGGCGATGCGGACGACCAGTGGAAGACTTTTCTTCCTGTATGGACGATACCATTTAAACCTGTAGCTATAATGAGCGACGCGACAGCTGTCCTGCGTCCGCCCCGCAGAATTTCCGCTCGTGTGAAACGAGCCTCGAGTTTCACTAGGTTCCAAAGGCAACGTCATTGAACGGAAGGTTTTTCAAGCGTTTACTTCCGCATTAAAAAATGTATCGTAAATTCTAGACGCCGCAGTCAAATCGCCAAATGTAGCCACAGCTGCTCTATACGTGGAACGGACTTGCACTTCCCGGCAAGTCAGAAGAATGAGATGGGGATGGGGCAGCGGTGGAATGTAGACGAATGAGGAAACGGGAGAACCCCGAGAAAACCTCCAAACCGCGGCAGTCCACAACACGTGTCTAAGACACGGGCGGGGAGAAACTGTTTCGCGTTGCGGCCAAATCCAGATCTCAAGTTCCTGCTGCGGGCCACAGTATTAATTTTATTATTGACTGAGTTACCGGGTCCAAGATATAGTCTATTCGTCGCATCTTCACTCCTCNGGCCACAGTATTAATTTTATTATTGACTGAGTTACCGGGTCCAAGATATAGTCTATTCGTCGCATCTTCACTCCTCTTGGATCAAACCATAGAAAAATCTACTCATGTATAATGGGTTTGGTTGTTTCCTAAATATGCCATGCATCACAAGCGTTTTGTACTTGTGTTAACATGAAAATACCTTATTTTTATTAAATTGAACTGTAACTTACATTTTATCTTAAAATTATAATATTTCATCTATAATTAATATGAATAAAATAGGGAGAAAATATACTTGTTAGTAATGCCTAGTAAGAAATAGTTCTTACACAAAATATTATTACACACAGTGCGCACGAATGCGGTGCACTGTCCGTTTGGTGTAAATTTTCAGACTCAGTTAAGCTTTGTATATATGAGGCGGAGAAATATCCTGGGTCTTCAGAAAAAATGGAAGTAACCGTTAATAGACTATACTCGCTACCTGGGAGGAAGAATTTCCAAGTCCAATTTTTATCTTATTTCCTATATATAATAAAAAAAAAAAATGAAATTTATATACAGTATTAAAACATTTTAAAAATATTACTGTACATAAGATTTATAAATAAATCACAGACCAACACCACAGAATATATTTATAGGTTCATGCAAATGAATTATTATAGCAAATAGTCATAAATAAATTATTAAAAACCCACAGCGTCACGTATAGTTTACGTGGTATATTTCCGTGCAACATTGTAGCCTCATATTTGTAAGCCTTTTAGCGGGATACTTCGCGCCATTTCAATAATATAGGCTGTTTTTGAAACGAGTGCAGATATTTTGGGGGATGCACGCGGGTGTCAAGAAGAGTGTTTTGACGTGCATAGTGTCGGAAATGCATCCTTATGCTACAAATAAAATAGAACGCAGGACGCGGTGTCGCTGTTGAAGACGCCCTCGCGGGTAAACAGTGCCTCGTCTGTCCATAGCACAGCGGCAGGGAAGTGAGGAGTAGCAATGCGCCGTTGCTAGAACCACGCGGCAGAGTCGAGTCGACGACGGCGATCATCACTACAGCCACGTGAGCTGCCTCGAGTACAGCGGTGCTGTGTGCCGCCGTGCAACCACGTCAACGGCCGTCGCTTTCAACACTTGTTGTAACACTGTTCTTGCGGTTTCCAGATCGCTTTGAGTGATTGTGCTACATGTTCTTCATATAATAATTATTGCCTAGAGAATGTGCGTCTTGCGCTCTATTAATTTGTACCGTAAGGGTGCATTTCCGACACCACTCTCATTGCATTAAAACACTCGTCCTGGCACCCCCTTACATTATTCCCCGAAATATCTGTACTCCTTTCAAAAACACCCTCACGGGCCGCCAATGGCTGGTGGGCAGTACTTTCCCCATGGCTGGTCGGTACAATGGGAGCTAAAAGCCGCCGGGGCCGAGGCATGAAGCCCATTGTAGACAACTGTCTACATGTTGCAGGTGAAGTTCTTTTGACGGTGTTGTACTACGTGATACTCGGTGCCCAATGATATTCCTTGTGTGTAACCGATTCCTAAGCAATGACACTGCGCTACATTATGACTGGTTCATATCACTGATCACTAGGGCCAGTGACTTTTCGCGTAAAAATCGGAGCACACAGTAGACTTCAACACTATATACGCACCTCAGGTGTTGTTATACCTCCATTGGCTGCTGGTGCCGTGTCCGTCTTTGACCAAGCCACTCAGGACTAAGTAACTCCCGACATTGAACCTTCGTGATTTGTGCGCAAGCTGTTAACAAGAGCTAGAACATTTTTAAAGCCAATAAAATAAGCTGGACGACCCTACATTGCTTTGGACTTTATCTTGTCTGGAAATCTTTTCGCGAAATATCACTGCCCCTACTGATCACCAAGCACAAAGACTACAGCGTATTGATCGTGATAACGAAACAAGTTGGTTACCAGCTTAAGTACAGTACGAATCAAAACACTTCTTATTCGCNTATACGCACCTCAGGTGTTGTTATACCTCCATTGGCTGCTGGTGCCGTGTCCGTCTTTGACCAAGCCACTCAGGATTAAGTAACTCCCGACATTGAAACTTCGTGATTTGTGCGCAAGCTGTTAACAAGAGCTAGAACATTTTTAAAGCCAATAAAATAAGCTGGACGACCCTACATTGCTTTGGACTTTATCTTGTCTGGAAATCTTTTCGCGAAATATCACTGCCCCTACTGATCACCAAGCACAAATACTATAGCGTATTGATCGTGATAACGAAACAAGTTGGTTACCAGCTTAAGTACAGTACGAATCAAAACACTTCTTATTCGCNAGCGTATTGATCGTGATAACGAAACAAGTTGGTTACCAGCTTAAGTACAGTACGAATCAAAACACTTCTTATTCGCGACACTTGGAATTGTAAATTAATGCGAGAATGAGAGGATCAACGATTCTCATCTGTATACGTGCCTGTTCTGTGCCGCCGCGCACTGTCGGACTCTTAGAAACCTCCGGGGCGAGGCACTGAGTGACGTCACGGCGAGCAATTCCTTCCCGTTTGACCCGGGACGACAGAATCGATCAAGAGCGCGTCGAAGCGCGGTCACGAAACATGGGGAATAAGGGGGTCGCCGGCCCTGACCTGTCGAGGTCAAGACGTCTGCGTCCTCCAGCCGCACAATGCGTCCTCTTCATCTCCTCCATCCCGTATTCCGCACACGATCTCGGCACAAAGCCCAACACATGCTCTTTATAATTTCCAAGTTAAGGGACCCGCCTGCCTACATCATTTTCCTTCTTCTGTGGCCGAGAAGCGCGGGTGCTATAAGGGCTTCACTGGCACGCGCTTCAAGAGCGCCATCGCCGCTACGCTCAGGGCTCTGAACTGGCGTGCGGTGTTCCCGTAGTGCTGCGTGTACCTATGAGACTTTTAGTGGTGACCATGTCATTTTATTGGTAGAAAGTCTGTAACAAGGTTCAGTGCATGTCCCTAGATTACTTTTGTTTGTATATAACGCGTTCATTTAGAGGTACAGTGCTTTGAAACGGCAGTTTTTTTTAACACGCTCAAGTTCTCTGAAATGGTGTTTTTGAAATGCGTGAAATTGTAAAAGTAATCGACAGGCATAATCTGGGTAGTGCGTTCTTTCCATAGTTCAGCACATTGTACGCCCGTTTTATAGTTTCGTAAAAAAAAAAATNCATAATCTGGGTAGTGCGTTCTTTCCATAGTTCAGCACATTGTACGCCCGTTTTATAGTTTCGTAAAAAAAAAAATCCTGGATTTCAAACATAGTTCGAGTAAGGGAGCTGTGTCCACCAAACCTTCATCAACGGAATTANAAAAAAAAAAATCCTGGATTTCAAACATAGTTCGAGTAAGGGAGCTGTGTCCACCAAACCTTCATCAACGGAATTAAAATGGGGAATCAATTCATGCCTTCTAAATCCATCAATTTAAAAGGTAACATTTTCAAACAAAAATTAAAATATACGAAACATTTCTTAAAGGATACTGACACGTTAAGAATCTTGCCAATTTTTATTTTTAACGTTTTGGTCTAAAACTTTATATAAAAAATTACACTTCACCAAATTTTTCAGCATGTCAGTTATTCTCTTAAAAAGTCGCGTAGAATGTTTTTTTTGGAAGAGTTATCTTTAAAATTATGGCAATGAAAAGGATTACTGAAACCCAGATCCCTCACTTAAAATCCGTGGCTGCAAGGTTTCTAGACAGAGCACTTAAGGAAATCCCTAGTAAAAAATTATTTTACGGCTCAAGGTTACGTACAGCCGTAAGGAAACACTGCGACGGGCCCTTCCAGTTCTGCGATATTCTTCGCGATCTAGATCTGTAACAGTGTGATATTATTACACGCGTTGTGAACCAGCGGGTTAAACTACACGTGTCACTCGATAATTTCCTTCTTTCCCTTAAGAAAACGGTGCAGGGAAACCCATAAATAACATTTTTTAAAAACCACATTCGCAATTTTTTTTCCCCCTTCAAAGTAATTTCATCACGTGAAGGTTAAACGTGGTGGCAATAGGTAATTGTTTCTTACCTTCCCTGGAAGGAAAATTGTTTTTTTTTTTCAGAACATTTATCTCTTGCGATATGCGTATACGCAAAAACACTGATTGAAAAAATCTATATTTAACTAAAGAATGCTCCTTAAGGGGCCTTCCTAGTCGTCGTGTGGTATCATCGTAAGCAGTTGTTTAAAAAAGAACTATGGGTAGGGTCAGTGACTTTTCGCGTAAAAATNTCAGAACATTTATCTCTTGCGATATGCGTATACGCAAAAACACTGATTGAAAAAATCAATATTTAACTAAAGAATGCTCCTTAAGGGGCCTTCCTAGTCGTCGTGTGGTATCATCGTAAGCAGTTGTTTAAAAAAGAACTATGGGTAGGGTCAGTGACTTTTCGCGTAAAAATCGGAGCACACAGTAGACTTCAATACTAAATACACACCTCAGCTGTGGTTATACCCCCATTGGCTGCTGGTGCCATATCCGTCTTCGACCAAGCCACTCAGGGCTTAAGTAACTCCGACACTGAACCTTCGTGATTCGTGCGCAAACGGTTAACACGGGACAGAACATTTTTTAGCCAATTAAAGAAGCTGGACGACCCTACAGTGCTTTGGACTGTATCTTGTCTCAATATCTTTTCTCGAAATATCACTGCCCCTAACTACGTGATATTGAAATGCAAAACTCATTTCAGGACAGAAACAAAAGTCGGTATTTCGTTGCAATTCGTAAATTCGGTTATTGAAAAGTTGCAAAGTCATTAGAAGTCGCTGTTAGCAGCCCTCTCTGTCTATAACATTTGTTCTTCTGTGAAACAGTGTTGTAAAATACAGCGTCAATTCTGTACCATTTATGAATGTATTGCCGTGTTGAAACGCTGTAATCAAGGCTTAAATTACTGCGGTAGCACAACACACGCGAAGGTTGCTTATGCTGTTTCACATCGCCTTCGCAATGCTTCCTTACGGGCGGACGTGACCTTCGGGCGTTTGAAATTGCTTACCAGGTGTTCTGCGTGTGCGAGACGTACATGAGTGGGATCACTTAGGTACAGCTAGGTACGCGCATCACATGCTACATCGCCTCTACGTGCAAGGCACCGAACTGGCGTGCAGTCGTTATCTCGTCGACTCGCATCTTGGGATTATCAGCAGCGGGCGCAACATCGTATCTTATAAAAACAAAAAGTTACTGATAACTAGAGACCTGAAAAATTCGCGGATTCATTTCGGGACAAGCTAGAATTCAAAACCGCATACGTTTGTATTGCTAGTGCTATTGGTCCACCCGTTAATTAAAACTCCTGGACAACTGTGAGCCAATAATAAATGCACAGTAAAATGCAGACCGAATCACCGTCTTCCGCTAATACAACAAGCAACCAATGAACAGTAATATCTGCACGATTTTGCATACGAAAATAGAGTATAGGTCATTGAACTCGTGAATTTTTCAGGTATCCACCAATCACTAGAGACCAGAGAAATTTGTGAGTTCAATGACCTGCAGGCTAGACTCTCCAGTCTTATGTACAAATATGCCGAAAACGAGTTCTAAAAATTAAGGATCATATAATGTTACTACACCCTTCATCCCGCTCGCCCCATAAATCTAACCAACACAACGCCTCCTCTCACCAACACCCGCTAATAATAATTGCAAACGTTAAAAAAAATTCTAAAAAATCGAAGAAAATTGTGTTACCCTGTTCTACGACCCACTTAACCCCTCCCCAACCAAACTCCTTCTCCCAACCTTTCACCTTCACCGTCTCAATAAGAAATAATCGCAAAAATGTAAAAAAAAATATTTCTTTCTGAAAATCGGTGAACATATAACATTAGGACCTCTTCGTCCGCTCATAACACAACCCTATTAACCATCAAACCCTATCCCTTACAAACGCACCTCCCAATTATAATAAAAATTGAAAAATAAATCTAAAATTTTAGGAAAAATTACATTGGTGACTCCTACCACTATGTTTGTTGTCGAACTTGACCTTAACCCGATGACCTTATAAACAAAATATATAATGTTTTTAGAAAATCTGCGAACTTATTACGTTACTTCCTTCGACCCCACCTGTTGAATGTTGGTGACCTTAACGTTGAGCCAAATTACCTATACCTCGTGCCTATAACCTTTAATAACATTGAAGCAAAAAAACCCCAAAAATTGTAAAAATTTCTAAAACAGTTTTAAAAAAATCCTAAAAAAGATTTAAAAAATTATACTATTTTTATCAAAAACATTTCCAGATGTCATCATAGACCATGTTCAGTAGACGACTAACCCACCTACAAACAATCAATCATATTGTCTTAACACCCCTCCTCGCCAACATCTCCTTCATTCATTCCGTCGAATGCAGCCATTTTAATTTTTTTAGTCGTCATTTGTTTATACATTGCTGGAGGCCGCCATCTTGGATTTAATTTTATTTCACTTTAAATGCCTTGGTAGCGATAATTTTTCGATTTCGACACCTCCTATCGACCTGTACAGAATGGTGGAAAGGTCCATAGCTGCAAAGTATGTAAATTGTCATATTTAATTCTAGTTTCATTTTTAACATAAGTATTTTTTATATTTGCAAATATTTATCATTAAAACAGGTTTTACATACAAATAAAACAAATCATATTTTTTTTTACAAACCAATTTTATTCAGTAATGCAAAACATGAACAAACAGAAACGAAAAAAAATGACATACACAGGTAATATAAAAATTGCAACTTTCAGTGTTCACAGCTTGATGTCTGCTTCAGCGACCCAGGGATTGTAGCGAGCCAAGAAGTGCCCCCACTTGACATACGATAAGGTATAATACTTCGGATACTGCCATAGCCTTCCTCCTGCAGCACACTCACATAAGGTTTATTTAAAACAAACACTTGCAGTCGATTGCATATAAGACTGAATTAATAATTCTTTCGGAGAAGCGCAGGATGGACTGTACAATAAATTAAACAAACATTATTATGTATACAAACATTTGATTTATTTACTTACTAGCACTGTAGTGTCGTCCACCTTCCTTGATTGGCTAAAAAAAATGTTCTGGCTCCTGTTAACCGTTTGCGCACGAATCACGAAGGTTCAGTGTCGGAGTTACTTAGTCCTGAGTGGCTTGGTCGAAGACGGACACGGCACCAGCAGCCAACGGAGGTATAACAACATCTGAGGTGTGTATATAGTATTGAAGTCTAATGTGTGCTTCTATTTGTACGCGAAAAGTCACTGGCCCTACTTATAAGAACTGACACTTTGTAGCCCACGGAAAGAGTTTCAGTAGATCCGTGGCACAAAAAGCAACCAATGATATAATAGTTGTGTCAGCAGCAGCCAGTAGCATTATCCAGGGAAATGCGATGTCCGTATTGGTGCTAACGTCTGGACTTGTACAGCACCGACCATGAGTTTACCTATCGTGCAACGTATCAGAAGTGGACAAGTTTGCGTGGGATAAAATGTTAAGGGGTTAAGAAGGGCTTTCAAAAGTACTCAGTTTACCGTGAACAGCCTATGAGTAGGGCCAGTGACTTTTCGCATAAAAATCGGAGCACACAGTAGACTTCCATATTATATACACACCTCAGCTGTTGTTATATCTCAATTGGCTGCTGGTACCGTGTTCGTCTTCGACCAAGCCACTCAGGACTAAGTAACTCCGACACTGAACATTCGTGAGTCGTGCGGAAGCGCTTAACACGGGCCGGAACATGTTTTAGCCAATCAAAGAAGCTGGACGACCCTACAGTGCTTTGGAATCTACCTTGTCTCAAAATATTTTCGCGAAATATCACTGCCCCTACCTATGAGGTATCATTTCTTACATCTAAAGTGCAAAGATGGAAGAAATTTCAGTTGCCACCAATTTAAAATTTGTCTTCCTGCAATTCGCTGCCGTCAAACTCGCCACAGACGACGCGACGTCCGGCGAAGTGCCCGAACAGGGTGTAGATATTCCCTGCCACCGGACTGTACATTCTAGAAAAAAAAAATTGTAGTTTTACAAGCAAAATCCTTGTAAACTCAGCTGCCCAGGAAATCCTTCGTAAAACCAAAAGCAGTTTTCTTGTAAAATCTGCAAAACATATATTTGTAATATTACAAATGATAGCCTTGTATACAACTTACATTATTGAGAAGTGTACATACACTTTATTTTCTTGAAAAAAAAAAAAAAAAAAAAAAAAAAAAAAAAAAAAAATGACAATGAATTAATGACACAGAATAACTAAAAAAATATTTCAAAATACAATTTACGAATAAAAAAAACACAGTAACACAGCACGGCTACTAGAAATCATACCCGTTTTATTCGAAGTCCACCATCTTTACCAGAAGACCAACTTGACTTACAGACTTTGAATTTATTTTTATAGAAATATATTCCAGTATGTAAACAATATTAAGGAAATAATTTTTTTTTTAAAGTTCTGTGTACCTTGGAAACGTTAACCGTTAATGAGTAGTACGGTTTTTTAAAAATTGAAATCGTCGTTTTATTATGGTTATTTGATATGTTTTGCGTGTTTTTCGTTTTTCAAGCTTGCTATACATTTCTAATACATACGTACATTTCTTTTCTTCCACGCAACTACACTTTATATCTCCTGTAGTTTTTGCACAAGCAACTATGTATGGTTTTACGTCGTTGAGAGTCCGCCATTTTGCTGAAGCTCGTGGACACGGGTCGGTATAGGAGAAACATTTCTTAATGCATTGTAGTTTTACAGATGAGTAGTTTTACAAGAAAAATCTCTGTACTGTTACAATCTTTTGTAAAATTACAAACAATTTATCGGTAGAAATTACAAAATGTTCCTCTACGTCCCATCGGGAAGTGGAGATATGCTCGGCGGTGAAATGTGAGGGTGTTGGCAAGCCACAAGGGGTCGTGGAGCGGGTCCGTTGCCGGTGGGAGATCGCATCTCAGCGAGGTTCCCCCTCCCCACCTCCTCCACGGAGGCCCTGCACCCGTGTGTGTTCGTGCGGCCTGCTCGGAGGCCATGCAGGGCGTGGTACGTGACCCCTGACAGGGCGAGCTGACCCCTCCCCCACTCCCCTTCCAGCCTTACTCCCCTTCCCCTCAAACACACCGGTCACATCGGGAGCAATGATCTGAGTCGCTCAGCTAGGCGCACCGCTTTAGCTTGGCCGCGGCAAAGGTTGTCACGTAAACTTCATTCCCAACTCAATGCCACGACAAAGTTCTACTTGCAGGATATTCCTCCGCCTCGTGCAAACAAAGCTTAACCGAGTCTAGAAAATCACGCCAAAGGGGGGACAACGCACCGCATTCGTGCGAACTCACTTTAATAGTACTATGCGTTTGAGCTATTCCTTACCAGGCGATACCAACACACCTGTTTTCTCACTGTTTTTATTCGTATCAATTGTAAATGAAACGTTCCTTTATGTTAACACAAGTGTGAAACGTTTGTGATACATGGGATATTTAGGAAACAACGAAACGCGTAATACATGGGGTGAGTTTTTCAAAAGGTTTGATTCAATAAGTGTGAAGAAACGGCGAATAGACTATATAAGCTGTTCATGGTTAATTTCGCTTTTGAATTCAACCTATGAAAAATGTCACTGCCTCTTAGCTGCATGCATCTCAACGGGTGCACTGGGTGGCGGGCGCCCGGTAAAGTTGGTAACGGCGAAGGGAAAGCAGTTCCACGACTTAACAGTGAATTAAAAGTACCAGGTAAACATTTGTGAATACTTAAAATAATAATTTTTTTTCAGTGCACGTAATTGTAAGCATGAGTAAATAACGAAAATTAAAATTTTTCTTATTAATTCCACAGTTTTACTTGAACGACGCATGAATAAAGTGATAAATCCCAACGTAATGTTAATTTTTCATACGGTGGAAGTATACACAATGTGTGTTAAAGTACTGTAGATCTTGAGCAGGGTTTTCCAAAAGTGTTCATTTTACCACGGACAGCGTATACGTGGTCCAAAGCCTTGCTGGTAATGCAAACTTTCACGACCCATATGAGAAAATTATAGTTGCAATCGACTTAACGTCCCAGCCTACCAAGCCGGCAGCCGCGAACTTCAAACGGGGAATCAATGTTAAACGAAATTCCTCCTCATTGCGTCAGTTTTAAAGATAACTATTTCAAACAAAAACATTTTGACGCAACTTCTTCAAAAAGTATTGCTAATACAATTGTCAAGAAGTCTTAACATAGCAACATTCCTTAAGATAGTTCACGTAGAATAATTTTTGTTTGAAATAGTTCACGAACATATAATTCCACTGTTTTGCTAGGTTTTTATCAGTCTCCTACAAGATCGTTTCATCACGTTAGCAACATGTTTGGTGAATAAAGTAACAATTTCTGCCTAGTTCCAAAAAAAAAATAACACGACGAATTACGTAACATGTCACAAATTAAATGCCATCCTACTGGGACGCCGTCTATTCCACAATCCATCGGGTGACAGCCTCCCAATAATATGTGTTGTCCAGCACTAAAAACTTGTCCAGCGTGGTTTCGACCAACAAGACCGTGTAGAATGGGGATACGGCGACCATTCTAGTTGGTGTTGTTCTGGAAGTACTCACAGGCGCCTCCCTTCTGCCTGGTGTCATATCTGTAAATGTGTCGAAATGTTAAACAAATAACTATAGGCCTGTGTATTGTGATGGGTTGTCACATTACGCCGTACAAAGATTCAACCGTTGAGAATGATCGCCGAAAATCACCATACCTGGTGTTGAATTGGGGCCCTCATCGGAGCGGCGAGGGCCGCGTCTAGCTGCCGAGCGGGCCTGACAAGAACTGATGCGAGGGGACGGGTTGTGGCGTGTCGATCACCCCCCCCCCTCTCATAACCCTCCTGCGCCCGCAGCAACAGACGACTTTGGCCACCAGGGGACAGCGGCGGATTGAACTGACCAATAAGAAGAGATCGAAAAAACAAGGGCGTCTAGAATTCAGGTATTTAGTATAAAAGACATTTCGGGGTTTTGGGAAGCCAGAGAGAACCTCGATTTTGGGACATACACTATGGCGGAGGGTTGATGTAATAAGGGATAAAGGCATGTATTTTGATATTTGTGAGTTTTTACTGAATTTTAAAAGGGTGGTTGAAAATTTTTTCGAAAAAAAAAAAAAATTAAAAAAAAATTAAAAAGGGTTAAAGATTTCTTAAAACAATTTTAAGTTGTGTGTGATAACCTGGTTGGTATAACTAATTCTCTTGGGTTCTCCTTCATACACCACACTTACTTAGGGTTTGTTCACTACCCTGCCGGAAGAGATCTGACGGCCCTCGTTGGGTCCCAAACTGGAATTTCTTTGTGAAGAAATTCATACTGCAATGTAAAAAAAATTTCACGGGTAACTTCCTAAACTATATTGGAAGTTTTTAACATATACATTGTATGGAAAGATAACCACACATCTAACTGTAAATGTGGGAATGTTTAGTATCACTACTGTCCAAAGTTGGGAACTGCCCGACGCATTTCACTGTTTCCTGAGCGAATGAAGTAATACTACCATGGATGTATGGGAAATAACTTTACCATGAACGCTTTCCCACTATATATATAT
>NQII01005517.1:28814-48256 GCA_002778355.1 Clitarchus hookeri
CACACACACTGATGTGGTAAATTTGCAAATAATTTCTTAAAGTGTGTATGTTAAAGCCCATGTGCTACGATAGAAGATGCCTTGGAAGATTCCATACAAGTTTGCATGGCCACTTGTGTAGACAATTCTATGGAAGATTTGGTCATATGCTGGCCGTTTTCATGGACGTTTTCAAAATTGAACGTGTGCAATTTTAGGTGGAAGGTTTCCTTCGAGGTTGAAATTTTTGCCAATCAGAGATAAGTTCGTAGAGTGTGGTATTGAGGACAGCTGTAATTTTATTTTGTTTCGAGAAACAGCGATCAGACCATTAAAAACGAATAAATAGTACATAAAAACTACCGAAATGTTAACTGACGATAGAACAACTTTGCGTGAAAATTATGGTAAAACATTCGGGTTTATTTAATAAAAAACGACGAAACGATAAATCTCTATGCATACATGGACAACGCTGACGTCGTGAGTGAAGACTCTTCCTGAACAACAGTTCGAGAAATAAAGTCATGAAAAATGCATTCGCCTTTAATTGTGCGACAGCAAGTATCGTGCGAGAGGTTATTCCACCGAAACCTCCATACCAGCTCGCATGCAGGCTCGGAAAGCAGAAGCTTCCAACCGGGCTTGTACCGAAACTTATTATCGTGAACACAGTATCCTAGCCATCTTAGGTTTTGGTATTTTCCTACATAACTGAATTTTTGGAGTCAATATATAAAAACCAAGCTCGTCAAGGCATAGGAAACATCTTAACAGTTATTTCGAAGCCAACTTATTTTTCTTATATGATTAGTTTCACATCTGTAACCGTAATCAAGTATTACCAAATTATTTCATAATGTCAATCCCACATGGGAAAATACAGGTATAATTTAAACAGTGAAAATAAAAAAAAAATCGCCAAGTGGTCCTCTATGTCATATATAGCTTTGATTTTTTTTATGTCTAGACGTAAATTTTCATTCCGAAGATTTGTAAGAAATATCGAAGATGGAATGGATGCCACGCACAACTGGGACGGGCGTTGGAAGGGATTCTCAGAACTAAAATAACACGTGTTCGGCGATCTTCGGCTATGAGTGTGCGTCCGGAAAACCCACTAGTGAGGGTCACGGGCTGACTGACCTATGACCCTGTTCGAGGTTACCTGTTGGGAAGACTTTCGTGGGTAAGCACGCCCGGGAGAATGGACCCTCCCATGTGAACTCATTACCACAGGTACAGTCGAGGTTGGTATAAGAAATGTTTCGTGCGGGTGGTGGTCGAAAATTTGTCGCAACCAATTTTTTTCTGAGGCCGAGTCGATTTCAAGAGCTCTCGCTCGCACAACCTGGCGAGGCAGCTACTTCGCCATCTCGGTGTATGGAACTGAGACAACCACTTGACGTGACGTCACGTAGACAGCTGGTGCCAAAAGGCGCGAAATCATGATCACGGCCGTAGCTATCGGAAGTCCTTTGCGCACATTGGAAACTCTTTCACAAATAAGTAGGGTCAGTGATATTTCGCGAAAAGATTTCGAGACAAGATACAGTCCAAAGCACTGTAGGGTCGTCCAGCTTCTTTGATTGGCTGAAAAATGTTCTGGCCCGTGTTAACCTTTGGCGCACGAATCACGAAGGTTCAGTGTCGGAGTTACTTAGTCCTGAGTGGCTTGGTCGAAGACAGACACTGCACCAGCAGCCAATGGAGGTATAACAAGAGCTGAGGTGTGTATATAGTATTGAAGTCTACTGTGTGCTCCGATTTTCACGCGAAAAGTCACTGGCCCTACAAATAAGTATACAGCACTACTGGTATAACTCATTAGGGCAAAAATATATATTTATTATTTTTAATATTTGCGTTATGTTACAGGTATTACTGAACACATAACATGAGAGTAGCACTGTAAAACTGAGACACTTCGTCAGAAGTAATTACCTATATTTTTATAAATATATATAATGTAAGATATTTTGCTGAGAAAAACAGTCAGAACTATTGAAAATGTGAAATGGTTTTGACCCGGAAAGCTACCATGACTTCTTTCAAATGCCGAGTCATTGTAAACAAATATGGCGAGTGGTGAGAGACGACCAGAGAGCGTTCTTTTTGACGTCATTATGACGTGGCCGGTTGAGCAAGGGCACGAGAGAGCGCTCTTTTCGAGAACTGAGAAACAGTCTGAGCACGCATGGGAAATGCGAACGAAGAATAAAGTGTGTTAGGCAAACCCCGGAAGGCCAAGAGCTAAAAGGGGAAAGGAGACCTACCGTTGTATTTTACATTGTCCTACCCGGAGGGCACAACTGTACTTCCAGCCAGCCCGAAGAATATATGAAGTGATGCTAGGTAAGGTGGAGCAGTAGCCGGAATGAAGACGGGCGAGAAAATTGGAATACACAGAGAAAATACGCAAACCGCGAGAGTGGCCGACGCACTCCCTTGACGCGAAAGTTCTCCTCGGACAGAGCCCGGGACTGAACCTAGAAACCTAGCACAGTCCATTCAAGGTCACTTCCAATTTTCCTGAAGCCCTGCTCAAGTTCTGCTTTCAGGATATTCCTCCACCTCATGCAGACAAAGCTTACCTAAATCTTGAAAATTACACCAAACGGACAACGCACCGTATTTGTGCGAACTCACTTTAGTAATATTTTTTATGAGGACCATGTCTTACTGAGCATTACTAACACACGTATTTTCTCCTTGTTTTCAATAATATAATTGTAAATGAAAGTTATATATAAAGTGTCAATACAAGTTCAATTTAATTAAAAATTTAAATATTTTATTTTATGAGATGCATAAAACGCTTGTGATACGCGATACGTAGAGGCAGTGATATTTCGCGAAAAGATTTCGAGACAAGACTGTAAGGTCGTCCAGTTTCTTTGATTAGCTAAAACATGTTCTGGCCCGTGTTAACCTTTGGCGCACGAATCACGAAGGTTCAGTTTCGGAGTTACTTAGTCCTGAGTGGCTTGGTCAAAGACGGACACGGTACCAGCAGCCAATGTAGGTATAACAACAGCTGAGGTGTGTATATAGTATTGAAGTCTACTGTGTGCTCCGATTTTTAGGTGAAAAGTCACTGGCCATAGGTATAGGGAATCACTTCACAGCGTTTGTAATTGTACCTGTAGTTCAGAACGACTCTTTATACTACCATCTTGCAAATGCACAGTAACTAACTTGCTGGTTTACAGCAATACGAGCTATAACATTAATTTCTCTCTCTCCTCCAGTCACCCCTTTTGATTTTGTTACTTTTTCGAGGAGTTGCACTTCCAGTTTCCCGTGATCGGTTCAAGAGGTTCGGAAATAATTGTGGAGATGGTTGACGTCTACTGGGATATCGTTCAGAGGAACAAATTGCAAAACGAACAGCTTTCTTTCTACATTCGCCATACATAGGGCCACTTGTTTTTCGCGAATAGATTAACGCTCTGGCTAGACTTCAATAGCCTACCTGAAAGCTTATATTTTGCCTTCAGCTATTGGCCTCCTGTATTTGTGTGAAGACAGTCTCTTACATGAGTGAGCCGATCAGAATGAAGTGTTTTTTTTTTTTTAATAGAAAAAATACCGTTTTCGATTGGAGGGCAGAAAGATAAGACGTGGAACAATTCAAATTATCCTATCACTAGGGGCAGTGATATTTCGCGAAAAGATTTCGAGACAAGATACACTCGAAAGCCCTGTAGGGTCGTCCAGTATCTTTGATTGGGTAAAAAAATGTTCAGGCCCGTGTTAACCGTTTGTTCACGAATCACGAAGGTTCAGTATCAGAGTTACTTAGTCCTGAGTGGCTTGGTCAAAGACGGACACGGCACCAGGGCCAATGGATCTATAACAACAGCTAAGGTGTGTATATAGTATTGAAGTCTACCGTGTGCTCCGATTTTTACGCTAAAAGTCACTGGCCCTAGCTATCACGAGAGTGGTTATCAACTAAATTGTTTTGGAATACAACTTCTCCTGAATTTTTTTCGCGAAAAACAGGCGCCCCCTAGCCTTACACTTTGGACATGTCGACTTTTTCCAGCATTATTAAATTCCATCTTCCAACACATCGATAGCGTCATTCATATCCGAAATATTTGCGGTGCAAGTTTTATCTGATATTCATCCTCCATGTCGCTTCTGCCGTACTCGTATATCTGTGACGAGAAGGTAAGCGAATGGTCGAGGACCGCTTCTGCCAGCCTTGTTGAAGTTTGTGGGTGCTGGGGGGGGNATGTTGATTGAGTGGTGATGAGGGGTAGGGGTGTTGCGCGCATCCTTCGATCTGTAATACCCCGAGGGCAGCTTGCCTCGTTAGGCCGGGGGACGGGGGGACATGGTGTCCGCTGTCAAGACAAACTCCATCTTCTCATCCCCCGGCAATCCATCCCATGGACAGGGCGCTCTTGTCTCCGGCAACAACGAGAACATAGAGTACTTAATAGTACAGAGGCGAAACAGCCTCTTGCACAGCGAACTCCAGCAACCTCCCCTCTACTACGTCCGCAGACATGGTGGCACCACAGAGTAGAGTTGAGTTGAGAGATTTGGTCGGATCTTAACAATGAGGTCTTGTTGCGTAACTTTCCGAACCTAATAACAGCGTGAGAGGTTGTGGACCTATCTGTAGAGACCTGAAAAAATTCGCGAGTTCAACGACCTGTAGGCTATACTCCATTGTCGTATGTAAAATCATGTGAATATCACTGTTCATTGGTTGCTTGTTGTATTAGCGGAATACGGTGATTCGATCTGCATGTTTCTGTGCACTTATTTTAGGCTCAGAGTTGTCCAGGAGGTGTAAACTAACGGGTGGACCAATAGCATTAGCAATACAAACGTACGAGGTTTCGAATTCTAGCTTGTCCCGAAATGAAAACGCGAATTTTTCAGGTCTCTACCTATCTGTAGGGGCAGTGATATTTCGCGAAAAGATTTCGAAACAAGATACAGTCTAAAGCACTGTAGGATCGTCCAGCTTCTTTGATTGGATAAAAAATGTTCTGGCACGTGTTAACCGTTTGCGCTCGAATCACGAATGTTCAGTGTCGGAGTTACTTAGTCCTGAGTGGCTTGGTCAAAGACGGACACGGCACCAGCAGCCAACGGAGGTATAACAACAGCTGAGGTGTGTGTATAGTATTGAAGTCAACTGTGTGCTACGATTTTTACGCGAAAAGTCACTGGCCCTACCTTTCTGGCATTGAGCTCAAGGATACAAAAGTTCTGGAAGTAGGTCCTGCCACTCGGAAGAGCAGTGGGTCTAAAGATGGTGACCAAGTAAGTTTTCCTAACAGCTCTTGAGAGCCGATGATGGTGAACTGAGGAGAGAATGGAGCGGCACCGGGATACAAGGGCGGGGGAAACGGGATATCCCCGAGAAAACCCGCCGATAAGCGGCATCGTCCGACACGATTCCCACTTGCGAAAACCCGGGAGTGACCAGGCCGGGAATCGAACCAGGTTCGAGGTGAGCAGCATAACCGCTCAGCCACCGCGGCGCCACGGAGTTTATGAGTGCACAGAGACGAAATGGCGTGACAGTACCTTTGAAGTGGATGTACCCATTCTCTTATTGGCTGCATGGGGCTCTGTGAACAGCTGTCGTGTCTTATAGGTTGGGATAGGAATATTTCGTGAGTTCACTAACCTGTAGGTTAGGCTCCACAATCCTGTGTACAGTCGAGGCTCAGATGTTTGTTTATTCGATGCTGCCCCAGTGTTGCCTCACACCTGGGATTCGCTAATTCCAACCTTGCAAGTCTGCTACTGGCTCAGAGTCGTCCGGGGCGTGCCTAACGAACTCTGATCCAATAGTAATAGCGACTTCAGAGTACATGTGTTTGACGTCTTTCTTGTTCTGAAATTAATTAGCTAAATATTCTTATCGCTAATTATTGGCAGGGTCAGGTGTTTTTCGCAAAAATATTTCAAGACCATTTGTACTCCGAAACACTTAAGTTCACATGCACTTTCGTGGTTGGATGATTTTAAATGTCACGTGCCTCAAGTGTCTGTCTGCGCAACTTGGACGTTCAGTATCGGAGTACTTTATTACGATTATGTATTCTCACGTAAACACGCGGCCATTACTAGGGGCAGTGATATTTCGCGTAAAGATTTCGAGACAAGATACAGTCCAAAGCACTGTAGGGTTGTCCAGCATCTACTATTGGCTAAAAAAAATGTTCTGGCCCGTGTTAACCGTTTGCGCACGAATCACGAAGGTTCAGTGTCGGAGTTACTTAGTCCCGAGTGGCTTGGTCAAAGACGGACACGGCACCAGCAGCCAATGGAGGTATAACCACAGCTGAGGTGTGTATACAGTATTGAAGTCTACTGCGTGCTCCGATTTTTACGCGAAAAGTCACTGGCCCTACCTATATGTAACCACAGTCTGTGTAACATCAATTTTATTCTCCGTGAGTTAATGAGTAAAATTAAACCCCCAACGAACCTGAGTTTTTAAGGACTGCCCGTGTAATTGAAAAATACCTATATTTATCCAGACGGGAAGTGTTTTACATTGATTCAATTAATTTGGGGCGTTACTTATCTTTGTCAGAAAAGTTTACATTTTATTTTAAATAAAGTAAATGTTACTGAAATCATCTGTTTCCCTACAACGGCGTTATTAAAACGCTTTGTGACGTCATGGGCCACTACAACGAGTATTTACTCTTCTGCCGAACACGTCACAAAGGCCTAAAGTAAGGAAAGAGGAATGAAAAGGGGGTGGGTAGACTGAAAGGGAATGTGTAATACTGACCATTGAACACATGTGGAATAAACACAGGTAAGAGATACGTAATTGCTCTGGTATAGTCTGTTCACGGTAAAGTGAGCACTTTTGTGACCCTTGTTACTTTTTCCTTTCCACCATTTTTCATCCTTAAACAATCTTTTTAAATTTATATTGCCGTGCAAGTAATAAACACAGTGTGTGTATTCCACCGCACTTGGAAGTAAACTTCTAAGACTAAAACCAAATACATTTATTGAACTGTTATTCCAAATGAGAGGGTTTTCATAAGTGCTCACTTTATCGTGAACAGGCTAACACTACTCGCAGGCTAACACCGATCGTCTCCATTTTGCCTACTGAATGACAGAATCAAGATGAAAAGTGCAAAAAATACTGCATACCACAACAAGTTATATTGCTTTAATTTTTAGGTTTTACACAATAAAGTTATAGTATTTAAAAAATATATATTGTTGGAAACAAGTTAATACATTTTTTTTTTAACACCAAGACCACTTTATGATATGCACTGACAAAATAAATGCAAAAGCCAGAAGAAATGTTTGAAGTTGGACGTCATTTGGTAAAAGAACATACCATCGCTGGATGTATAAATGTAGAGTAGCAATGCTCTTTATTGTCTAGAGCGGCCACCGATGAACATTAGTGAATCATCCATGATTATAGTGGAGAAAGGGGTTTGTGTGGCTCTTAACAATGATGTCTTGAGCTACGACTATTATAGCAATAAAGTTTTTTAGGCGTGTGCGGAACATTTATTAGTCAACACAGAGGTGGAAGGTCGCCCAAAATTGAGTATACCTTGTAGACCCAGTAGACGGACATCGTCACTAGCGCTTGACAGGGTTTGATGGTGCCGCATTGTAAATTTGCATGAGACCGAGTTGAAATGGCGTGCAATTGCCGCGCATGTGCGGGTATTCTAATACCACTTTGGCCAAGTGATGCCACCATTGTGTTAAGCGCGGGCACCCACGCAATCGTGAATTATCCGCTAGACAAAGACGGACCGCAACAAGGGAGGATTCCCCGTTCTGTGCCGCCAAGCATTACGTCACGCCATTACATCGACGCCTACCATTCATACGCAGTTATTGGTAGGACCAGTGACTTTTCGCGTAAAAATCGGAGCACACAGTAGACTTCAATGCTATATACACACCTCAGCTGTTGTTACACCTCCATTGGCTGCTGGTACCGTGTCCGTCTTTGACCGAGCCACTCGGGACTAAGTAACTCCGACACTGAATCTTCGTGATTCGTGCGCAAATGGTTAACACGGGCCAGAACATTTTTCAGCATATCAAAGAAGCTGGACGACCCTACGGTGCTTTGGAGTGTATCTTGTCTCGAAATCTTTTCGCGAAATATCACTGCCAATGGTTATTGGACACTGTCCAACATCCCCTGCCATATCTAGGTGGAATTGGCATCAAGCGGACTACGGGTTCAGTATTACACCAGTAGGCTGTAATTAACACTGTCAACATGGGGCCTGTATCCCACGTGGGTAACGATTGATTAATATTGGTTCTTCTATTAAAACTCCTACATCAATTTATTTTATGTTACACTCTTAATCCGAATCAGCGAATATTTCACTAAAGTTAACAGCATCTCTCTTATTAAATAGCCATTTTAGCCAATTTAACTGATGAATTTTAAATGATGTAAATACAGACATATAAAGATATATATTCATCGAAGGTAAAGAGCACTACGTCAAAATATAGAACTTTAAAGGAGTGCTCTTTGCCACGATACCATGATGACACCTAGTGTACTTTCCTACAGGCAAAATCGCTTATTATGTCGCGTAGGAGATAGTGCTTTGCACCTCAGGAAAGTGCGAAAAAAAATTAAATAAAACGATGTCAAAACCTTAGTTTTGTAAAATGTACTTAGTGCCGTTTACCTCCGAACACATACACACACATACACACATACATCAGCCATTTTTCCCTTATTGATTTAGTGACATAGTATACAAATACATCAAATATTTCATTCGCTGTTTTCCAATGATTTGTTTTGTGACTGATGGATCATTTAAACAAGATGTTTCAAATAAAATAACAGATAAACTAATAAAACTCATAAAGCATGAATTCTTTAACTTGGGTCTTGTCTCTTATGATACAATTTTACCAGGTAACATGGAAATTCAGTATTTCATTTCGTTGTTCGTCTTTCATTTCGTTTTCACCTAATTATCATAGAGCTCGGTTTGAAGGTTTAAAGTGCATTAAACGCGGTGAAGTGAGTGCATTGTTATGTACTATTCATATTATCTATCATAATTATCAACTGAAGTAAAAACGGAAAGAAAGGGCATACAGTTTAAAGCTACTTATTTAAGACAAAGAATTTAAATACGAGGTGTGTTCAAAAAATAAGGTGACTTTGAGAATTTAGAGGGCTACGTACATTCGATTATCGAATTTTTTTTATTGTTATGTTGGTACACATGTCCCCAACATATGTTGACATTATCAGCCATTTTGCATTTTTAGTTTGTTTGTGACAGATATAAAGGTTAGACCTGTTTTGGTGTAATTGGCGATATTTTGCTATCGCAAACAATGGATCAAAGAATTTGTATTAAGAACACCGTAATCATGCCTCAGCCACCGTATTCACCGGGCGTGGCCCCCTGCGACTTGTTCCTGTTCCCAAAACTGAAGAAACCCATGAAAGGACGGAAGTTTGCCACGATTGAGGAGATAAAGACCTGGGAGACTTCAATGCCATACCAAAATGCGCATATAATAAGTGCTTCGAGGATTGGCAGAAAGCGCTGGCACAAGTGTTTTATATCTGAGGGGGATTACTTTGAAGGGGACAAAATATATATTGATGAATACATAAATATTTATAGAGACAAAGTCACAAAATAACAAGTCACCTTATTTTTTGAACACACCTCGTACATATATTTTTTGAACACACCTCGTACATATATTTTTCCTCTCAAAGTATACGCTGGCTTGATAGCTCGATTGGTAAGGTAACATTCTGGAAGCGGAATGCTCCGCATACAAATCCTGGGCACCGCGTTTTATTTCACTTCTTTAAAGTTACATTAAATTGCCAAATAATAACACTGAGGATCGCAAATATGTTTACTTCTTGTAATTATTTGAATAAATTCAATAAAAACAATATTTAATTTTCCGCATGCAGATGATTGTCGCCTATTCAATCAGTGAAATCATTTAACAACCAGTGCTATTCTGCAGATTATAAGTTGGAGCCGTTTTCAATGATTCAGGTAGATGGATTTGAGTGTGAATCAGTGGTTTACAATTAATTAGAATCTAGAGTCTATTCCTAAGACTACTGATAAGTGAGAATACTTTAAAAGAAAAATCTTCCAGATACAATTTTTCGTCTGATAGAAACTGCTCCGTCATAATATGACTGACTCTGCGTGATGAACTGATATGCATTATCCGCTATAATATGTAAGTAGATTGGTGCACTTGAAAATAGCCTCACTCTCTAACATGATAATGTAATTGGAAGGACTCTGAGATAACCCTACCGGCTTAGCGTCCCAGAGCACTAAGTATGTCATCTCGTAGAAAGGACTTAAATGTTAATTGATTTAGGGAAGACTCTGAGATAACCACCCTCCTCCAACATACATTTGTGTCACAACTGGCGAGTTCTGCGTGGACAAGTGGAGTAAAGATGTAGCGAATAATAAACTACAACAGTCAATAAAATGCTCTCCTCTCTACTGGCGTATACACAAGCTCCACGTGTAAAAGCAGTTCACGATTAATTGAGCACTTTGAAATCAACCTTTGGAAAATGTCTCTTCCTTTATCTATACACATTTTGAATGGCAAATTCTCTGACATGTGCCCAGTAAAGTTGGTAATGACGGACGGAAAGTAGTTCCATTTTTTTCAACTTTGAATTCCTAGAGTAAGGCAAACATTTGTGGAAACTAAAATTATTTATTCGACTTTGTGATATTTTTAATGCATGTAAGTGTAAATTTTGTAAAATATGTACATTTCTAATAATTTCGCTGTTTCACTTAGCCGACGTACGAATAAAGCGATCAGGCCATTGCAATGATCATTTTACACATGGTGGAAGAATACACAATATTCATGTAAGTAGCTCTTTATCAGGGCTTTCGAAACTGCTCATTTGGTCGTCAAACAGCCTATAGCCTGTTGGAATGAATGATCTTCGTATGGAATCTCCCCAAGTGTTGAAACTGGTAACGCCAAGGCAGAGACTGCGGCGTCTCGAGTGTTGCTGTAAACGGGAGGCATGGAGTAACGACGTGTTACGTCGGATCATGCTCGGCGACGAACGTATCTTCTGCATCACCACGGACGGACATCGCGCGCGAGCACGGCGGCGGCGATGGTGGAAGGACACGTCCCGCCGACGTCGTTGTGAAACACGATGACGTCACCCCTGTCGTCACGGTGTTCGGGATCCATAGTTAAGGGCCTCGGGATGCCTCTGGTTGCGACCCGGGGGACCCTGACGGGCACACTCTTCACGTCAGCGACATAACGTGTGCTCATGCGTTACCCCTTGTAGCGCGGCAACCTGGTGCAGTCTTCAGGCGAGAGAACACCTATCCAGACACGGATGGAGTGCCAGTTTCACGCTGAGGTATTTTCGTGGCCAGGAAGTTCACCCATCTGTCCCCCGACACGACGGTTGTTGAATCAGCTCGGACGTCAACTACGATCCGGTGCCGATCTGCAGGTTACAAAGGAACAGTTCAATACCATTCTTGGTCATAACTATCATATCATGAGTCGTTTCCATGGACATCGGGAGTAGAAAGTCGAAATATGGCGTTTTTGCGATTTTTGGGAATTTTGCTCATTTTTTGGCGCGCTCTAGCGGCGAAACGATTGGTCGTAGAAAAAAATGTTACGGACAAAAATGTAGGCATATTTGTCTTCTTTAATTTTGTATGGAATATTATTTTCGAAAAAACGCATAGTTCCTAAGATATAGGCAGAAAACCAAAAATAGTGCCAAAATATTGAGGTTTCTGCAAAGAAAACAATGTTCCGGGCAAACATTCTGTCGGCAAACCTCAGATTCGTGTTCAGCGACGCAAAGAACATAAGGAATTGCAACGATTACGAGTATACCTAAACATTCCCCTATTTTTCCTAATTTGCCTAATTTGCCTAGCCTATTACAACAGCTATAGACTGAATCGCCCTTAAGAGGGAATGTAACGGTTGTACGACTTCCTTCCGACCGGATATGCGTGTGCACCCAGGTCCGAGGTAGTGCACCATCCTGCTTACTTGGGAACAGCAGTTTGCCCATGCTGACAACTCTGTTGCCCATGTGGCGTGACATTGTAACAATTTCAATAAACTCTTGTGAACTTTAAACACGTGCAATTTCATTTCATTTCCACCACTCCTTCAAGGTGCTTGTGGTTTTTGTCCGTGAGTGTGACACAAAAGGTGTGAAGGTATGAAATCTTACGAAAGTAAATTTTTTTCAATACTACGTTGCTAATAGATAGTTATCAATATATATGGGAATTTGAAAATACGTGAAGCTGTTGATACAAGCGACCCCACGGATAAAAAAAAAAATTACCTTTAGTGATTTGCAATTTCCATTACGATTAATGAGGCTTGGGCTTTTTTTGACATCGGCAGTTTTCTTATTTTCTCACCTGATGGAGGAAATTTTCTCTAGCCATTCAGCTCTTCTTGTGTGATTTCACAAACCTAAAGGTTTTACGAAAATATTTTAGCAACTCGCAAATGTCTGTGTTATCACAAAAAAAATTCAGCGCCTATCACAACACAATTTTTAATAATTAGGCAATACTTAATGGCCCCAAAGTGACTGTTTCGACTATCACGTTTTGTTTTCCGTTGATAGTGCTGTACAAGTCTTGGTCCCAGCTTATTTGTACATAACCCACTCTTGCAGAAAAAAAAGAGGACCCCGTCTTCCTGTGGGCAGTATTAGCCGCGATGTGACGTCACCCGCTGTTTGCTTTTGCACTTTGAGAATCACCGTCCAGTTCAGCGAAGTGACTGTACGAATGACAAAAAGGTCAAGCCATGGCTGGAAAACGTCTTTCCTCCTNTCATCATCACATATGAAAATAATACAATTTCTGAATTGAGCAAAGAAACTTATTTCTCATGCATGTATTTACTTCATAAGAATAATTACAGGCTCTTATCGTTTACTTTAACTTACAAACACAATACCTGCTGCCTAATAAATTTCTTTAGTAAAATATAAACTTTATTTAAGTAATAGCGTAAAATTATCGCAGGTATTTATAATGGCTGTATTAAATTTTTGCATTTTTATACTTATTTAAAACTTGACATGGTAATAAACGCCAAATTTAAATTATTAAATATTTACTGCTGATACACTACATTTAGTGGAAGTATGCTGTAGCAACTTTCAAAAATAATTTATATTGATGTTATAGCGATCTTTCCAAAACGATAGGTAAAAAATGAGAATTCCCCTAATTTATTCTCTGTATTTTGTTGACAATAACTACTTTAATAAATATTGAACAGAATTTATTTGAAAGCTACAGTATTCATTGCCATATAAAGTTTTATAATATTTTTGACAGGAAAGGCTTCGTATGAGCGGTGGACGTAAGTAACAGTAAACGCAGTGGTTAACTATCTCTTAAATATCATGATCAATGCGTAACACGAGGTCAGACGCATGGTAACCTGCCTTGTTTGAACAGAAGGCACAAGCTATTAGTTTAATTCACTGGTCGCAACTTTTAAAAACTCATGTGAGATTGTACAACACATGGCAGCAGTATCAAACCTTTTTTTCAGACCGTATTCCTTGTTCAACTCACCACTATTTGATAGCATCACCACCCTACGAATGCATCACGACCAACATGGATGATGTCTATGTTAGGAATTTGGTAGCTGTGTCTTAAATGGTTCGGAAATCAGCACCAACTATGCCTATTGGTGGACATAGGACGTAGTTGGCATGCGCGGTTCTACCCTAGGCTAGCGTGCGTGGGCAGTATTCGCTCCGTGTCACGCCGGTGGAATGACAGAGCATGAGACTCGTCCCCGCCAGGACGCCAGGGGAAAGGAGACCAGAAGGAATATGAGAAAGCCAAAGTGGAATGACAGAGCATGATGAGAGAAGTTGAATGACGGGGTAACGAACTCTAACATTCTTCAGGCAAGATGGATGGTGCTGGCATGAAGGGATAGCACGGAGAAAACCCTCCACAAGGAATGCAAGAGTGTGAAGTTGGGACATGCAAGATGGTCGCCGTTGACCAGGAATGACAGATCAGGAGGGAAAATCCAACACGGCCGACGTCGGCAAGGAATTACATAGCAGGAGGTTGCCTCACGACATCATCCAAGATGGCCGCCGGCTCGTCCCCCGTCCCCAGCCCCCAGTCCATGTCCCAGAACATATTATTTCTAACCACTGATGTCCTTAGTCATCCTACTGGACTGAGCACGTGACCTGAAGTTTCGGTCACGGCCGGTGAACGGGACTTCACGCTTCTGCGTCGTAATAGGGACTCTTAGCAACCGTGCGGTCAGCAAGGTATCACACCTATTCTCTTTATTTGGGGCTTCGGGCTGCTTGATATCAGTAGAGTGGGTTCCGGAAATTCGCAGGGTGGACCCACAGATGGTTCAATACTGAGACATTAGTGGCGCAGAATAGGCGAACATACAGAAGTAACATTGCATGGTTCTCCCTTTGGTGTGGGCACAACTATAGACTAAAGATGAGGTATAAATTAGAGACCTGCAAAATCTTTCGGTGACATAAAAAATTGCTCTGCATTATACATATGTGAGCACAGTCCGTGGTTTTATTAGCTGCTAACTTCAAAGTGGAGTAATCTACCTGTTTGACTTCGTAAAACGATGATTGGCCACTTCGCCGCTGAAGTTACGTTATTAGCTCTAAGATTCCCGCGAGGCGTACCATACATACTGCCGGCCAATGGCAGATGTTCGCTTACGACCATTTCACGAGTGTACCGTGAATATCGGGGATCCGGTAAAACATCACATCTTCGACATCGCTGCGGCCGGGAAAAGATCGCGAAAGAACGGGACAAACGACGACTGACGAGAATCATTAAACGTGACAGACGTGCAACCCTTTCTAAAATTGACGCAGATTGGATTTGTGGACTTCCCTGCAGGATTCATAGTGTGAATTGCCTCCTGCAAACCTTCAGACATTAGTCGAGTCCATGCCACGTCGTCTTGCGGCACTTCTGCGTGCTCGGGAGGCCCTACACGATATTAGGCAGGTATACCAGTTTTTTTGGCTCTTCAGTGTAATACTGCAGAATAATAAAATACCCATAAAATGTATAAAGTAATTTTTGGCACTTTAACTCCCTTAAGAGCCCGCGTCACCTGTTATATTGAATGTTTTACTTGTTTCTTCCTAATACAAATCAGGAGGATTTGTACAGAAAAATGCTACAATAGAAGCTTCAAAAATTGCCTTACCCAGCATAACGGTCATAATACATGAACTACCAACGAACATATATTAATTTATGCTCACTCTTAAATGGCGACCGGGGAACACCTATTAACAATCACGTACACAAATTTGCACGCAACCGTGAAATGCAATGCTTCTATAATGAAATATTATCAGTAATGCCGCACTCTCTTCTGTTTTAACACGAAAAGGAATAATTTCTGTACGAGGGGGCCCCGGCCATACAGACTCCTAATGGTGAAAACCGACCTTATCAACCACCGACATACGCTCCCCATGGTGAAGGGGGGGGGGGTGAGGTTTTTTGACCGTGACCATACTTGCACGATTCGTCCCGAACGTTGTTCTCACCGGGCGTCGATGCGAACAGAAATAATATCCCTCCGCATCTTCCACACCTGTTTGTTTATTTATTTTTGTTCCGAACGCCCTGCAACTCCTTCCCCGCCGGGAGCGGCGATCACGGCCCGAGCTTAAAAACGACGTCAGTGAAAGGGGAGGGAGGGAGGAAGTGAAGAAAAAAAAAAGTCTTTTCGCATTAAAATTCTTTTCCCCGGCGGTTTGCCGCCACGTCCATTTGCTCCCGTTGGTGGGCTCGCTCGCTCTCTTCGCCGTCTGCGGGAGTCACGACCCGTGGGATGGCTCCCGCTACTACCCGTCTTGAAAGTAGAACCAGCTGCTCGGCGGAGCAGCTTCACCTGACGTCGCTGCCGTGTGCACCAACTCACCGACGGCTGCCCACACGTTACGAACTGAGCACCTTGGAACCCGCGCCTAAGATCTACCACGTGTACTGCAGTACCTACAACTAACTTGCGCCGTGAGCTTCGTCACTTTGTTCACACGCCAGCCAGGTGAAACTGTAAAATTATTTTAAAAAGTAAACATTGTGGAAAATTGCTCGTTCTTCCACTTCATACGCATTTAAAAAAAAAAAGAAGGAAAGGAATCAATTTGAGTATTCCCAAATATTTACCGAACGCTTTTAATTCAACGTTAATACCTGGAACTACTTTCCCTCCGTCGTTGCCAACTTTACTGGACGGTTGCCGGTACGTGCACTTGTTTAAATGTGTGTAGTTATCTGCAGTGACTTTTTTCAAAGGTTGATTTTGGAAGTACTCAAAGAACCGTGAACAGCCTTTACTAAGTAGTACGCACTCTACCAAAAATAAACCGAAATGTACCATTTAGCTGCAGACGAAAGAAAAATGCATAGATTTCGAGCACTGTAATATATATAAATTAATTAGGTAATTACAGTCGATTTTTTCTCACAATTTAAGCGTTTTTCCATTCTGGATGCTTTAAAAAGCTGTAATAGAGAATTAATAAAAATATTTAGAAATATTTTAATAATTGATTATAAGCACATGCATTTCACCAACGAAAATCAACATTTTTTATAACTGAAATAAATGTACTTAACATTAATTATTGGTACTATATTATAACATTGCAACAGTATTATTTATTCACAACCATTGTAGTTATAGCCTACTTGCCGAAGGTTTTCTTGTAAAGTGTGCTTTCTGAAGCAACTAGAATAAGAATAAATTTAAAATCTGTTAAAAGAGAAACGCTTTGATATTGATTATTTTAATTTAATTTAAATAGGCCTAGTTAAATTATATTAGAATAGTAAATGATTTTACAAAACACGCGGAAGCTTCTTTAATACGCAACAAAGCACCGTACTTTTACGAAAATTTTGTAATTGTGTGTACTGGTTTAGAATGAGCTCAGCGTGTTGTGCAGTCGTGTACAGCCACTCCCTTTGTTCGCGCCTCGACGGACCGCGGCACGGCTCGTCACAGGTTTGCCTGACGGCCCAGCTTGCGCGAGACGGGTAGTACAGCTGCTCGACCTCCCGCGTCTTGTCGAATCATCCAGGTTAACGAGGTGTGGTGATAGAAGGGGGCTAATATCGCCGACTGCTCGCCTCGACTTCAGCGACCTCTCGACTCCCCCCCNTCAGTCCTCCGACAATCCACACCCATCTCCTGCCCCTCATCATGCTTCTTCTGCAGCATAGGTTCTTCGCGGTTAATTGAGCACTTTCGAAATCAACTCTTGAGAAATGTCGCTACCTCTAGCTTCCTTTTTTTTTTTTACCCTTTCAGAAAAACTTTAATTTACCGTTTCAGCTGTTGCAAACAGAAAAAATTTACGATGCGTGCTGTACTTAAGTCGACACGGTCACTTATTTCGTTGACACGGCCAATGAGTAGGGGCCTGGAGAATTCGCGGATTCATTTTAGGACAAGCTAGAATTCAAAACTCGTGCTCTCATATAACTTTAGCGATTGGNCCTGGAGAATTCGCGGATTCATTTTAGGACAAGCTAGAATTCAAAACTCGTGCTCTCATATAACTTTAGCGATTGTTCAACGCGGTTTTTGACATTTCCTGGAGAACGATGTCCAATTGTCGCCTTCCACTGTGACAGCAGACAACCAATGTGCAGTTGGTATCGTCATATTTGCACATAAGACTGCAGAGTCTAGTCGGCAGGTCATTGAACTCGCGAATTTTTCAGGTCTCTACNTATCGTCATATTTGCACATAAGACTGCAGAGTCTAGTCGGCAGGTCATTGAACTCGCGAATTTTTCAGGTCTCTACCAATGAGACGTAGGCCGTATGTCCGGCTACAATGACCTAAACCAGTAGGACGGTTTTGCGAATTATTTACCCCGCAGGTAAGATCATTGGCCATCGAGCTTCGCATCGTACGACGCAGATCAAAAATTACCTGCACGTGCGTAATGTACGCAACTGAGCTCGCTGTGTGTAGAATGGGTTAAGGCTGCCGCCTATCCGGGGCTTGAACTGCGTCACGGAGTGTTGGAAATTCGCGTTTTCATGCGAAACTATCAAACAAGCGTTCAACGCGCTTGTCTACGAAACGTACGCGCACTTCAGACGAGGGTCGATGAGTGTTTTCTAAACGCCACGCGCATTAGAAACATCATTTCTGAATACTCTCTAAACATACGCGTCAGGTACACACGGAACTAATCGAGGTCCCTGCATTCAACCTTCCTACAAACTTTCAACCAAAAAATTCTGTCTTCAAAATCCAAAAACTGACATGTTTCTAGAGCATAGCGACGTTTGGGAAGGNGGGGGGGGGGGTAGCTCTGACGCCAGCCGAGTCGTTTCTGTCAATCACATCCTCTCCATACCGGCCGACCGACGAAGCAGCGAGTTGTTCTGCCCGGAGGGAGGGGATGGTCGAGGTGAATCACCCCTCCTCCCCCCCCCAAGGGATGGGTCCTCGTCGTCGTACGGGAGCTCGCGGCCTGTGAGATCCACAGCGCGTAACAGTATTGCAATCTCACTGTTACAACGCTGCGTAGCCAATGCCGTACCAACTATTATCGTTGTGCTAGTATTATTATTTACTCATAGCCACTATCAAACTGAAGTTAATAATGGAATCTGCTCACATTATTGTTTTAAACGGAATGAGACATACCTATAATAAACATTTGATTTTTTTTTACCAATGCTCACGATAGCAGAAAACGAAATTTCATATATATATATATATATAGTTCATTTCCGTGTAAAATTGCTCTGATTATGTTTATCATCGTTCAAACTTTGCATACTGCAAGAAACATAATTATTTACTCTCATTCATATTAATTTTAATACTATTACGGACGATAAAAACAAGTATATTATTTAACATGTCTGCTTCTGACAACATAACAAACGTATATCTTTCTTGCCAAAACATGACATGTCGATAGGCTATTTATATAACAAGTATTGGCATTAAACAAATACATTTATTTTGACATGACAGCAAATGCCCCAGCCAATATCACAGGAACCCTAGCATATAGACATGCCATTTCGTTCACCAATAAAGAACAGGATCTTTCAGTTCACATAGCAATGAAATTGAGATTTCGGCCACTCAGGATAATATGTGATGGCGCTAAGTAAGGTCGATAGCGAAAAAGGGGGTAGGGGGTGGAAGCTGTACTTTCCTGCTCACGTCACTGGCCAGCTCTCTATACAGCAGTGTGGGTGACCGGGTGTAGTGAGACGACGGGCGCTGGTCGAAGTCTCGACGCGGGGGCCGACGCCCACGCCAACGGACGCCAGGTGCACCTGAGGGGTGGGGAGGGGTCAAGGTCGGGCCACGCCCCCTCGCCCCG
>NQII01005517.1:48445-75869 GCA_002778355.1 Clitarchus hookeri
TACAGAAGCCAACCGCCCCGTCACGGTTCCTACCACGTGAACCCTTGTTCGCTTATCCTGCGCGAACCTTCTATTCGGTCAAAAAAGGGCCACGGTGACTTAGCGGTTTGCCTGCTCGCCTCCCACCCATGCGAACCGGACTCAATCCCCGGCCGGGTCACTCCCGCATTTTCGCATGCGGAAATCATGACGGAGATGCCTCTGATCGGCGGGTTTTCTCGGGGATCTCCCGTTTTCCCCGCCCTTTCATTCTGGCGCTGTTCCATAACCACCTCAATCACCCTCATCGGCTCTCAAGACCTTGCTGTCAAGAGCCGCCCAAATCTCTTCACTCACTATAATGCCAAAAACAGACGGAGCGGTATAGGTAGAGTTGGCAGCCTACACAGCAAAAAATTTATTTGCTTGTTACAAACAAATCTTTGGAAACTTACTGCCAAAGGTTTTCTTGTATCTCTAAAAACTTTATATTGTATATTTACAACACATTAATTCAGAAAACATACAAAACTGTTTACGTAGCTCAACAATTAAAATAAACTTGAAGTCTTCATCACTTTCTAGCTAGAACTCAATGTTAGTTTCACACATTACCCACTAAGGTTTTGAGAAATTTAGTCTACATTATTTGTAGTGTAACAAGAATATCTTTGGTAACCAGTTGCCAAAGAATTCCTTGTACAAATACCAAATTTATTCGCGGTTTCTTCACACTTTTTGAATCAAACATTTGAAAAATCACCCCATGCATGGCATGTTTTGTTAGATCCTAAACATGTTATGTATCACACGATTTTCATACCAGTGTTAACATAAAATTGCCTTATTTATAGTTAAAATGTTTTTTTTTTACTTATAGTTAGGGCCAGTAACTTTTCGCGTAAAAATCTGAGCACACAGTAGGCTTCAATATTATATACATACCTCACCTGTTGTTATACCTCCATTGGCTGCTGGCGCAGTGTCCGTCTTCGACCAAGCTACTCAGGACTAAGTAACTCCGACACTGAACCTTCGAGATTCGTGCGCAAACTGCTAACATGGGCCAGAACATTTGTTAGCCAATCAAAGAAGCTGGAAGACCCTACAGTGCTTTGGACTGTATCTTGTCTTGAAATATTTTCGCGAAATATCACTGCCCCTACTTATAGTTTATAGTATTTAATTTATAGTAAATATGGATAAGAACAGAGAGAAAATATGGGTGTTGGTAATGCCTGTTAAGAAGTAGTTCTTGTGTAAAGTTTTGTTACACCGAGTGCGCACGATTGTGGGGCGTTGTCCCTTTGGTGACATCTTCTAGACTCGGATAAGCATTGTTCGCACGGGGCGGTGGAATACCCTGGAAGTAGAACTTTAGCAGTGCCGATATCACAGTGATCTCCTCCACTTGCTCATTGAATACAATTGTGGTTGGTGATCTTAAAGGCTTCTCACAGGGAAATATACTGAGCACACTAGAAAACCCTGCTTAAGATCCACTCGTAAACAGATTGTGTATTACTACGTCAAATGTCATACTTTATTCATGCGTCGGTTAAGTGAAAATGTGAAATTATTAGAAACGTTAATATTTTACAAATGTGCTAATTACATAATAAAAGTAAAATAAATCATTATGGTATTTACAAATTTTTACCTAACGTTTTCATATGAACGTTAAGAAATGGAACTACTTTATCTCAGTCAGTGAGCTCGTTAAATTGCACGCAACTAGGGGAAGTAACATTTTTTTCAAAGGTTAATTTTGGAAGTCGTGCACAGCTTACATTATGTTAAATGTACCGGGGTGGAATAGGAGAAGAATAAACAGGCGTTTCTGGATTCACCCAAATATCGCTAAACGAAGAGAGAACGGGCATTCCATACACGATGGCCTCCAGTAAAGGAAAAGTGTAGAAGATAGGCTATAGTCAGCACAGAGAAACATAAATGTGTTCTCACCAGAGTTCAGAGGTCGCGTCGGTGAAGTGGTTAGACTACTTGCCTCCCTCAGTGGCGAACCGGGTTCTATTCCAGGAGGAGTTGCTCCCAGATTTTCACACGTGATAATCGTGCCGGATGACGACGCTGCTGGCCAGCGGGTTTTCTCGGTGATCTCCCGTTTCCTCCGCCCTTAACATTTCGGCGCTGCTCCTCACTCACTTCACTTCACTTTCATCGGCTCCCAATACCTCGTTGTTAAGAGCCTCCCAAATTTCTCCACTCTGCTCACTTGAGTTGTATATTTACATACATTCTTCGTGCCTCGGCGCGAGCGATCGCTACTTGCGACAAACTTTATTTACCACGTCTGAACTGTCACACCTGCGAGTAATCCTTTGCCAAGATATCACATAGTACCCTAAATATTAAAATCACTGCCATTTTGAAAATAGTTATCGTATGTCCAACCAAGTACTGTATGCGTAACAATTTTGGTGAAATTAAGTTCACGGATTCAAAAATTTTTAGTGGGACACAACTACACACACATACGTGCGCGCGCACACACACACATATATACTATATACATACACACACAGATACACAGACAGGAAAGTATTCTCATAAGCCCTAATTTTCTTCGAAAAATAGGCTTATAACTAAAGAAAGGTGGTGTTTCATATTAAATTCGCATTTATTTTTATAATTGGCAGTGCCTATAAAGATTAATTCCACAAGGTTCAAATTTAAATGATCATAAATATGATTTCGATATGCCCAATTTTTATTTTTATTTTCAATCTAATGAAAAAGTGCTAATCTCTTTGTTCATGCTATTATGTTTGATAACTAGGATATTAAAGACATTTGTGTTAAAAGTGTAACAAAATATTTTCTAGGAAAAGTGGAGCTTAGATTATCACTAAGACTTTTTACATAGTATTCAATTACATACAAATAATATTTTAAAATTATTGATGAAAAACTAGTTAATTTTTATCTCCATCAACCTTAAAAAATTGAATTTTTTTAAAAATATTAACGATATCGAGTTTTTGTGATAAATGAGTTAGAAATCCTCAATCTCGCAATTACTGCAGTTTTGTTTAAAAGTCCGTTCTTCTATGGATTTTAGCTTAAATCAAGGGAGAAGTCCTCGTACAATGTTCCCGAAGTGTTATATTTACTGCGGCTATTATCTAAAAACCAACCGAGAAATCTTCAAAGCTGGTGCAATGTTGATTTTTTTTTACTACTGTTGATTTCTCCTTGGTTTTCCACGTTAAACTGCTGGGAACATGTTATTTTAAAGAATGATTTTATGGATTTAGTGAATTTCGGGCTCAATCATTCACAATTTTAAGATGGGCGAATTTGTTTTTAGATTCTAATATTTATGAGAATGGGGGTAATTGGGGCTTAGGGGCTCATTCAAACTATGAACGACATTTCCCAAAAAATGTGAGTTTTTGCTGAAAATATGAACACGCGTTTAAACAAAATGTTTCATATAACAATATTCGTCAACAATGCCAGTTTTAGAAACACACTAAAAGTGTTGATGTTGCCGAACGTTTAAAAAAAAAAATACCTTTAGCCATGAAGCATGACGACTCTTACATGAAGCTGTCGCGCGCTCTTGATATTGTACCTTGCCTCGTAGGCGTCTCTCTCTCTCTCTCTCTCTGGTTTCGAGATCGTACCTTGCCTCGTAACCGTCTCTCTCTCTCTCTCTCTAGTTTCCATATTGTACCTTGCCTCATAGGCGTCTCTCTCTGGTTTCGAGATCGTACCTCCTCGTAAGCGTCTCTCTCTCTCTCTATGGTTTCAAGATTGTACCTTGTCTCGTAGGCGTCTCTCTCTCTCTCTGGTTTCGAGATCGTACCTTGCTTCGTAGGCGTCTCTCTCTCTCTCTCTGGTTTCGAGATATTACCTTGCCTCGTATGCGTCTCTCTCTCTCTCCCCCTNTCTCTCTCTCTCTCTGGTTTCGAGATATTACCTTGCCTCGTATGCGTCTCTCTCTCTCTCCCCCTCTCTCTCTGGTTTCGCACCACAGCAGACCGTGCGGTCGTAGCATCGGTGAGTGGAACGACTTTACGTCGGACGCATTTTCTGCTCGGAAGCACGGCAGCCGTAATGACTGAACGCGTTGCAGGTTTACGGTCGTGTTTGAGGTTAACGACAGAGCGCTAACTAGAAGTTTCGTCGCCACGCTCGGCACTTGTGTGTCACTGTGCTGTCGCCTGACGACGGAGAGAGCTCTCGAGTTCCGAAACACGCTTGTTTCGTCTCACGTTAGGCAATTGCTGTTTTCGTCTTATTTTTTTAACTGTGTTGTCTCTATTTTTTCTTGTTGCAAAAGTTTATATAGGATGTTCCAGAATATATATGTGTCTACATACTTTACATATATATGTAGGATGTCCCCAGATATTTCGGGAAGTGACCGAGTAGTGGATTGTACACCTCAAAACCACACAAAACGTCCCTATGATCACATGTCTTAAAGTTGATAGTTCCCAAGTTGCAGACATTTCAATGTTGTACCGGATGTATTCGCAATAGTCTTCGTGACACATTCCAGTTAGAGCAGCTTTAGCCATGTTCGTGTGCCAGCAATGATACGCCACTCCACTGGAAGTGCTCAAGATGTCCACCTTGTGCCTGAATGCACACGCCTGAACAGGCCGCGTCATTGGTTGTCTGGCACGTTACAATACTCCAGGAAATGCACGCATCTGCTGGTAACCTTGTTCCGCTCGCCGGCGAAGCGCTGCTGTTTCCGGAAATGGAATTACATCAACAATGGCCTCTAGAAGCCAGCACAGGTAGTCCAGTGGATTAAGCCCGTGGCATTCGACGATATTCGGCTGTCAACAATGAAATGGGGCATTCCAGCTGGTCAAGTTAACAGGCACTCCTCGTAAAAGACTGACTATTACCAATACATGTGCTACATACAATGTTGGAAGGTCTCTAATACGGAAACTATCGACTTAGGACACATGTTCATAGGGACATTTTGTGTTGTTTTGGTGTGTACATCCACTCCCCGATTACTTGCCATATATGTATAAAAAAACGCCGACAAACACCAGCAGGTTATCACTTATGAAAAAATAAGACGATAATATATGTGCACTTCCCCTAGAGAGTTATGCGCCCAAAAAATAGAATTTCAAGATGGTTTTTGTTTGAAATATTACAAACTACTTGCGATTAAGCAACAAAGCGGCGAATGTTGTTCTGAAGAACGGAGATTTTACACCTCTGAAAATGCAGCTGGCAATATCATCCACCTTCGTGGTGTAAATGGGGGTTGGCATCTTATTTATGGATGAAAGTTTGTAAACCTAAGATGCACGCTNTCATCCACCTTCGTGGTGTAAATGGGGGTTGGCATCTTATTTATGGATGAAAGTTTGTAAACCTAAGATGCACGCAATTTTTTTTAAGGCATTCTATAAATCAGCGTGTTAAAATTTATAAAAAAGGTTGTCTTGTTGGAACACTGTCATGTGAACAGTTTTAAATAAAAAAACATAACGGCTGTTGTCTGGCAGGTAGGCAGCACACAAATTGTGGAGGCGCAAAAATCACGTAGAGAGTAAAGTGTTTGTATATTTTTGTATCAAGTTTTTGTGAAGAAATAATCTTCCGCGATAATATATACACACATGCAATCACACACCCATATAAAGAAATTCTTTTCGGTGAGACGGATACGAAACGAATTGTTCATCAACGAAGTCACTTAATATTTAACAGTATTAAATTGCGTACAACGTCGAATTGTCTTCGTTTTGAAACACAGCTCAGGTACTGTTCATAACGATTATTGCCACAAACTCTCGTCACATAATTACGTTCAGAGTCGTTGAGCTTTGTTCATCCTCTATACTGAACACAAAAAACAACTAGGAATATAACTGGAAATATTTTCACTCACTAAAAACGTGCTAAGTAGGCAGTACAAGAATGATAAAAATCTTCTACAAACAGACAGATATCAAAGAATACAAACGTATATCTGGGTTACGCAGTCCTCTAGACTAGCCAGGAATAATAATAATAAAACAAAATTAGTTCAACAGAAAAGAAAAGGAAGTTTAATTATATTATATCTGTTTGTGATCTCAAGGTATTGCTTTTTTATCGTGCTGCTGACCGCCAGATGATTTAAATCAAGTCTTAGGGCTGATTTGTAATGTACTTTTGTTGGTCTGATCATGAACTTTGGTGAACATGTGATAACTTGTCTAGTATAGGAGGTCGATGGTATGTACTAAATTGTTTCCTTGTGAGTAGTACTTTATCTGTTTGAAGTGGGATGGTACGTGTAAGTTTCGTCACATAGTTAATTGCTTAGGTTCGTCGGTGAGTTGGTGGTAACCCGTGTTAGTACTGCCACGGCACGTAGTTTTTTAATTTTTTCGCTTCTGTAACAACTATCGGCTATGCCGTTATATTGTACTTGTCTCGTGGACAGAATATCAAATAATAANTCATCCACCTTCGTGGTGTAAATGGGGGTTGGCATCTTATTTATGGATGAAAGTTTGTAAACCTAAGATGCACGCTATTTTTTTTAAGGCATTCTATAAATCAGCGTGTTAAAATTTATAAAAAAGGCTGTCTTGTTGGAACACTGTCATGTGAACAGTTTTCCATAAAAAAACATAACGGCTGTTGTCTGGCAGGTAGGCAGCACACAAATTGCGGAGGCGCAAAAATCACGTAGAGAGTAAAGTGTTTGTATATTTTTGTATCAAATTTTTGTGAAGAAATAACCTTCCGCGATAATATATACACACATGCAATCACACACCCATATAAAGAAATTCTTTTCGGTGAGACGGATACGAAACGAATTGTTCATCAACGAAGTCACTTAATATTTAACAGTATTAAATTGCGTACAACGTCGAATTGTCTTCGTTTTGAAACACAGCTCAGGTACTGTTCATAACGATTATTGCCACAAACTCTCGTCACATAATTACGTTCAGAGTCGTTGAGCTTTGTTCATCCTCTATACTGAACACAAAAAACAACTAGGAATATAACTGGAAATATTTTCACTCACTAAAAACGTTCTAAGTAGGCAGTAAAAGAATGATAAAAATCTTCTACGCACAGACAGATGTCAAAGAATGCAAACGTATATCTGGGTTACGCATTCCTCTAGACTAGCCAGGAATAATAATAATAAAACAAAATTAGTTCAACAGAAAAGCAAAGGAAGTTTAATTATATTATATCTGTTTGTGATCTCAAGGTATTGGTTTTTTATCGTGCTGCCAACCGCCAGATGATTTAAATCAAGTCTTAGTGCTGATTTGTAATGTACTTTTGTTGGTCTGATCATGAACTTTGGTGAACATGTGATAACTTGTCTAGTATAGGAGGTCGATGGTATGTACTAAATTGTTTCCTTGTGAGTAGTACTTTATCTGTTTGAAGTGGGATGGCATGTGTAAGTTTCGTCACATTGTTAATTGCTTAGGTTCGTCGGTGCGTTGGTGGTAACCCGTGTTAGTACTGCCACGGCACGTAATTTTTTAATTTTTTTCGCTTCTGTAACAACTATCGGCTATGCCGTTATATTGTACTTGTCTCGTGGACAGAATATCAAATAATAANTTTTTTCGCTTCTGTAACAACTATCGGCTATGCCGTTATATTGTACTTGTCTCGTGGACAGAATATCAAATAATAATCACGTATCAATTGTGCACCAGCGTAGGCAATGCTTACGGTTGCGGTGTGGTTTTTATTTTCAAACTTAGCTATTATTAAGTAGCATTTGTCTCTTGTATTTCTCCTCATTATCTTGAAGCATGAAAAAGTTGAATAGAACTCGGTGAGATTATTGTCAATAAATTATTGCTGTTTCTCTTGTCTTTTTATACTACCTTTAACCCCCTTACAGTCAGTGTCCTATATCTCGGGGGCCATGGTAGTGTAGTGGTCAGATTACTCGCCTCCCACCAAGGTGCACCGGGCTTGATTCCTAGCGGGGTCACCCCACGAATTTTCGCATGTGGGAATCGTACCGGACGATGCCACTGGTCGGTGGGTTTTCTCGAGATTCTCCCATTTCCCCCGTCCCTTCATTCTGGTGCTGCTCCATTCTCACCTCGTCTCGCCCTCATCGGCTCGCAAGACCTTGATGTTATGAGCCTCCCAAATGTCTCCACTCCCCTAAAATTCCGGAGTTGAATCATTTCTGGGTTGACTCAATTATGGGTGAATTTTGCGACTGATAAGTAGTTCTTGAAAATCCGAAGTTGAGTCAATTCCAATTGACATATTTCCAGTACGATTTTCATGTTAAAAATGGGCCACCTTGAAATCCGGCGTTGAGTCAATTACATNCCAATTGACATATTTCCAGTACGATTTTCATGTTAAAAATGGGCCACCTTGAAATCCGGCGTTGAGTCAATTACATATTAACTTTATTCCTGCCTAGGTACCACAAAATTCGGAATCAACTCAATGCCGAGTCGACTTATTTCTGCATCCCCACAACGCGTGTCCTTATAATAATGAACAATTTTGGAAAGTAAAATTAATANCCAATTGACATATTTCCAGTACGATTTTCATGTTAAAAATGGGCCACCTTGAAATCCGGCGTTGAGTCAATTACAGATTAACTTAATCCTGCCTAGGTACCACAAAATTCGGAATCAACTCAATTCCGAGTCGACTTATTTCTGCATCCCCACAACGCGTGTCCTTATAATAATGAACAATTTTGGAAAGTAAAATTAATANCCGAGTCGACTTATTTCTGCATCCCCACAACGCGTGTCCTTATAATAATGAACAATTTTGGAAAGTAAAATTAATATATTATATCAACAGTTATAAGTATAATATTATTAAAATCCCGAATAACTAAAAATTAGAAATTTGATCTTCTTAATTTGATAAATTATTGCGGTTAGTAACAGTAAAAATAATCGGTTTTGTGGTTCTTTATTAATACCCGCAATACAAGTATATGTAGCGGCAGTTATATTTCACTAAAATATTTCGAGACAAGATACAGTCCAAAGCACTCTAGGGTCGTCCAGCTTCTTTGATTGGCTAAATAATGTTCTGGCCCCGTGTTAACCATTTGCGCACGAATCACGACTGTTCAGTGTCGGAGTTACTTAGTCCTGGGTGGCTTGGTCAAAGACGGACACGACACCAGCAGCCAATGGAGGTATAACAACAGCTGAGGTGTGTATATAGTATTGAAGTCTACTGCGTGCTCCGATTTTTACGCGAAAAGTCTCTGGCCTTAAGTATATGTAGCAAGCCTGGTTAAGGCGGGTTTGAACTAAGATCATGAAAGAATTTAAAGATCGAACAAGCTTGGTAACTGAGAACGTGCCGCCAAGTGCAATCTTAATTGTAGGCTGGACCGGAGACCGCTATCTGCACACCGCTAGCACCATTCCCCATAGCTCAAGACTATTTTCTTATTCTGGACAGTTAACGCTTCAGTGTAGACGTCGTTCGAACTCTACAATTTTTTTTTAGCAACTTTTAATTTCGCTGGTAGAAAACACGTACGCACGTCTCGCGTTAGTTACGCTAGTTTTTACGACGACGTTCGTCTAAGAAGTTTTATCGCGTCGCTTTACGCGGAAAGCTCGACGCGGAAAGCTCGACGCGCAAACACAAGTCTCCGAGTTGTCGGCTGGGCGTTAACCCGGCGCCATCTAAGTTTTAACTACTAATTAAAGAACCGCTAACGTAATAGAATAAGGCAAATGTGCCCTCTCCCCAGCATGTTGCGGGTTCGAGTGGCGCTATAAACAACGGCTGTTTCGCGTACAGACTTCGGTCGGTGTGTTTACATATTCAAGTTCTTCATCCTCTTTCTGCTTTATAACTCACAAACTTAATTTAAATAATCCTGCAAAAACTGAACGGAGGGTACTGTACATTTTAAAACGAAAATAAATTCTCTAAACTAAACGTTTTCACGACGTAATTGAGACATTTACGACAGCAATTTATTTTCACAAACAAGACTTTCATACGTAGAAGCATATGAGTTAGGTGCTTATGTCATGTTTACATAGAAAATCTTTATTATGGCTGTACACGGCAACATAACATTTTAATCTAGAGTACAGCTTACTTAAGCACTTAATAATTTGTTTCAGCATAGCCTACTGGGATACGTTAGTTGAGTTTAGCAGCTTAAAAACTGTGAATCGCCTAAAAGTGAGAGCAAAGCGGTTTAGTTATTTGAGGTAGCATTCAGTAAGTATAACAGACCACTATTTCATTTTGATTAATTGCATTGCGTCAGTGATTTTCTCGCATTGATAAATTGAATATTAATTGCTTTAAATAAGACAATACATAAATAGTAAATACATGAAAGGGCACTTCCCTGCGTTAACTAACCACTTAAAATGCGCAATTTGTAAGAATAGTTTTAAGTTCATCATACATTATTGCAGGCACAGNGGGATACGTTAGTTGAGTTTAGCAGCTTAAAAACTGTGAATCGCCTAAAAGTGAGAGCAAAGCGGTTTAGTTATTCGAGGTAGCATTCAGTAAGTATAACAGACCACTATTTCATTTTGATTAATTGCATTGCGTCAGTGATTTTCTCGCATTGATAAATTGAATATTAATTGCTTTAAATAAGACAATACATAAATAGTAAATACATGAAAGGGCACTTCTCTGCGTTAACTAACCACTTAAAATGCGCAATTTGTAAGAATAGTTTTAAGTTCATCATACATTATTGCAGGCACAGNCTGCGTTAACTAACCACTTAAAATGCGCAATTTGTAAGAATAGTTTTAAGTTCATCATACATTATTGCAGGCACAGCTTGTGTTCGCATTCGTCGCGTTGCCTGCCTGAACACACTGGAGGGAGGGGAAAAGATCTGCGGTGAGGGGGTGGGTGTAACCCGACCGTCACCCATGGAGTGAGGTCTCGAAACGATAGTGCGCTTAGAACACCTATTTGGGCATATGTTGCTCCCCGATCGTTTCAAACTGCACCTCCAGATCGGCAGGAGCGTTGACTGTCGAGATCGACACCACGATCTGCCGATAGACTACCCGAGCCCCTGGCTGCATTGGATTCTGATCCCACGCTGCGTACACTACCGGCTGTAGATCTCCTTTGTGTGCGACAACCCTGCGATCCTGGGAAATAAGTAGATTCACTAGCCATAATTAATAAACTACAAATAAAAAATCTTAATGAAATTAATGAATAAGAAATAACATCACAACCATTAAAATAACTTAAATTACAAAAATAAAAAGATATAGTAAAAAAAAATATTAATACAAATAAACCTAATGTAACTAATCACCAAAAACCATAATAACAAAGAGGAATTAAAAATAAAGAAAATATTAAAAACCTTTAACATTGAAGTAAATTAAAATATGAAATATAAGCATTACCATAACTACTAATCAAACTAACAAGTAAAGATAAACCTAGTGCAGATCACAAACCCAAAATGTAAGTATTATTATTATAAAAAAATATATCAAATATACTAATTAACATAAATAAATGCGCTGAATGCGTTAAACCGTACGCAATTGAAAAAAATTTGTCATCTAGTTTTGATCTCCATAATGCTTTCTGCGGCAAACTTTGTGCTACTGGTTACGTACCAGTTTTGTCGGCGTCGTGCTGCGTTTACCTGCTCGAGAGAAAAAAAAATACGCGTTTGTCTTCCCGCACTTAGAGTACGGGGCTGAAGCGTGAGTGGAGAAACGCTGCGTTCGGCGAGCTGACGTTAATATGCCCTGGCGTGGCTTCCTGTGATCCACTTCTCATCTCCTCAGGAGGCGAGCTGGCTGCATACACAAAGCACCGAAGGCGACGCGATCCTGCGGTCTGGAGCCTCTAGTCAAACACGACTGACCAGAAAGAAACGCACACCTGGTTGCTTGTGAGAGAAGGGTAACATTACCGTAGTAAGCACACCAAGAGACGATTACCGGACAGCCCTACACAAACAGCATAGGCCTGTGAGCGAATAAATAACCCGGTGACAAGAGGTGTTACTATTATCATACTTCTGGAAATATTTCGAAAGTAATTTATTATTATAATTTGTCAATAAATATTTTTCACTTCTAAAAACATTTGACGCATTGGGGATTAGTTTTCGCCGTTTGAGTTTTAGACATTGTTAAATAAACTTTCTATAGAGGAAATACAGTTTCGACTTCGTATCCACCTCGTTGGTATCGCATTATTAATATCGAAATAATGTAGTGTTAAAGACAGGTGCTGCTGTCTGCTGGCTGGAGGGGACAGCACTATCGGATTTTCTCGCCGAAATCTTCAAGATGTCCGGTATTGGTTTCTAGTGGTGCATTTGACCGTAGCTTCTACAGCTCGCTCGTAGTTAAATGAACACTTTGGAGATGCACATTCTAAAATAAAATTTCACGCGCGTAAATAAACACGATTTAGCAACAAATTCAACATTAATATTTCCATTCCGAAATTAGTTTGTAATTTCTAGTGTTGGAAATTGGAAATTTTTTTTAAGCGTGCTGTTCTTAGGTTGGCAAAGCACTTGTTTCGTTGTCACAGCCAATAAACTGTAGCCACCATGCTTGGTGTTCATGAATATAAACCAGTTATAAGGTAGCCCAGTAAAATGGTTTAGGAACCATAAGAGACCTGAAAAATTCGTGAGTTCAGTGACCTGCAGGCTAGACTCTACAGTCTTGCGTACAAGTATGCCGATATCAACAGCGCATTGGTTGTCTGCTGTCACAGTGGAAGGCAACAATTGGACACCGTTCTCCAGGAGGTGTCAAACACCATGTGAACCAATGGCTTAAGTTACATAAACGCACGTGTTTTGAATTATAGCTGGTCCCAAAATGAATCCGCGAATTCTTCAGCTCTCTAGGAATCAGGTAACCCACAAGGATATAATCATTGGACACCGAGTCTCGCAAAGTACAGTAAAGGCCAAATATAAGCTTCCTATGCAACATTTTGACGATTGTCTACAATGAGCATGAGAGGGCTAACTGTAGTCTGTTAGGAAATAATTTTGTTTTCCCATAACAATCCCTTTAAACGTCCATTTACACGTTCGGTTTTTGAAAATTGAACTTGCACTGATTTTGTATAATCGCCAGTACAACCAAATTCTACTCTTATATAATCTTAGTCCATGGTCTCTTAATATTTTAGTTATAATTAGAGACACCCGATTTTCGCGAAAGTATTTCACGACCATTTGTATTTCTTCTCAGTTTAGTTCAGATCCACTTCCTTGATTGGATGATTTACGTATTACGCTTCTTAGATGTCAGCTCGCGAATCACAAAAGAGTGATAATTCTGATTGGTCAGCCAAGTATGAAAATTTTTTTCTTACAAAGACACGCGACCAGTATGTTAAGCATAGGAAAACATCTGATATACCCGTAGGGAATTGAAATCTAGCATGCGCAGACATCTTTTGCGAAATTCGGGTGTTGCTTGCATTATCGCTCTTGTAGGCACGTTATATATTGTTTGCTAAGATCATTTAATGGGTATTATTTCTTCAATGCTTTTACTGGTTTTTTTAAATCGTTATCAGCGTCGGTAATCAGAACTGTAACACCTGCACAACATATAATCTTAGTTATCTTCCTTTTAAAATGGCATTCATTCAATTGATAAACTGTTCCAATTATTTCGTTCATTGCAAAATCAAAAAGTTAGGGAATTAGCGAATTCCCTTCTCTAATTCCAGACTTCATCTTCATTGATTCCTGTGGTTCTTTGCGACTTTGTATTTTTCTTTTAATGTACTATTTAATGGTTCCTATCTTCTGAAACTTCTTCTTGTAGGCGTACATGAAGGAAATACATAATTTAATCCTATGAAATTTTTTTTAAGTTTTTAAATTTTTTTTACTGAAAGGCGTGTAACACGATTTTACTTGTTAAAACATTATTGTGCATTTTTAAACAAGTTAANTACTATTTAATGGTTCCTATCTTCTGAAACTTCTTCTTGTAGGCGTACATGAAGGAAATACATAATTTAATCCTATAAAAATTTTTTTTAAGTTTTTAAATTTTTTTTACTGAAAGGCGTGTAACACGATTTTACTTGTTAAAACATTATTGTGCATTTTTAAACAAGTTCATTTGTTTCATTGAGTTGTTATAATTCTTGTTAGCAAGTGCAAAGTTGAAATAAGAAACTTAATACCTCTGTAATTTTCTTGTTATTTATGACACTTTTCACGAAAACTAGTATAATGATCTCTGTTTTTCCACACCAATGGTATTATGGTATTTAGAATACTAACGATATAGATAATAAAATAGCAATCTAAGTCACTCTTACAGTTAATTTAACACTTTTACTACAACAATCCAGGACATCGAGAACGAAAATGTGACCTCGAAGTCATGCTGGTGATGATGTGAAATATGCATATCCTCCTGATGATGATGAAGTGCCGACATCTGCAAAGCAAAAGCGTAAACATTTTGCTGGAGAATAAGGGTTACTTGAAGTTGGAAAAGAATAAACATGGATTCGAACCTTGTACTCTGGTCCAGCAGTATCTCACAACCTACTCATCACAGAAGAACATAGATGCAGACATGTATAGTGAAACTTCTGTGAAGAGTGGCGTGAAGTCTAGCTACTTGTTTTGTGAAAACCCCAATGACTTGGCTGATAGACTACGGGTGTTGGTTCCATTGCAGAGAAGTGGACATCTTTCTGTCAGCGAAGAGATAAAGTAGATTATAGATGAACTCAGAGCTAGAGGCTTTATTGAATGACATATTCTGTATGTGTGTATGATTTAATTAAGAATACATATAAATACAAAAAAAAAGTTTTATTTTTTAAACTCCTGTCGTTTAAAAAATGTACTTACTGCTGTGTGTTTATAAATGTCTTGTAGGCTGCAAGTAAATGTCTTGCTACAATAATTCAACTCACTTCCCGATTGACAACAAACATTGTCTTTGCACTTCTTGCTATGTCTATTCAGACTATCACTGTGCGTGTAAACATGCAATGGCTACTTTCATGTCGTCGTGATGTAAAGAGCGAATCTCCAGAGGCCCTAGCTGTTGACGATGCAGTTAGCATTACAGATGGTAAGTCTTCAACCAATGCTTCCGTCATCATATTGTAGCAACGTAAGCGATCGCGGNTGCAGTTAGCATTACAGATGGTAAGTCTTCAACCAATGCTTCCGTCATCATATTGTAGCAACGTAAGCGATCGCGGTAAATGAATGCAGTTATGTAACGGTCTGCTTTCCGCCACGCTCGACGACGAAGTGGGAACCATTTTTTTTACACGATGCATGCTTGTATACGATTATCACTACACGACGGTTCCTGTTGTCCGTCTCGGGTTGACACAGTATGCCCTGCTTGTTACCTACTTATACATGTCTGTCAGACTGCAAGTATTTGAGATGAACATACATTGAGTACGGCCATGTACAAAAATATTTTTGTTGGAGATATAGTTCNGCAGTTAGCATTACAGATGGTAAGTCTTCAACCAATGCTTCCGTCATCATATTGTAGCAACGTAAGCGATCGCGGAAAATGAATGCAGTTATGTAACGTTCTGCTTTCCGCCACGCTCGACGACGAAGTGGGAACCATTTTTTTTACACGATGCATGCTTGTATACGATTATCACTACACGACGGTTCCTGTTGTCCGTCTCGGGTTGACACAGTATGCCCTGCTTGTTACCTACTTATACATGTCTGGCAGACTGCAAGTATTTGAGATGAACATACATTGAGTACGGCCATGTACAAAAATATTTTTGTTGGAGATATAGTTCNCAGACTGCAAGTATTTGAGATGAACATACATTGAGTACGGCCATGTACAAAAATATTTTTGTTGGAGATATAGTTCATTGCGATTGTTGCATGATGTACTCAATACTTATATATAGATATATATAACACACACATAAGTTTTTTTAATTGCGTATTATGTTGTATTTTGACCTGTGCAATGATTGGATTCTCTATGGTGTTTGAATCTGCGATACCTTATTTTCAAGGATGGTGCACTATCTCCGTCGCCATCAGGGTACATGAGTTATTTCCTATAAAATTTCAATGGCATATGTAAACAGTAAGTATGTTTTGTCAAGGGTGGTGTAATTACAATACTTGCAAGTGCTGAATTGCTTTCTGGGTTGGTAATGTATACCATTCACGGAAAGGCAGGACGGTAATTGTGGTCTGTGCTTCCGTTGAGTTCACATCGAAGCTACGAGATGCATTCGCGGCCTCCAGGTTCTCTGTGTGTGAAAGAGCTACACCAGTTTTTTTTTTTCGTTTAAGGTAAACAGAGTGCATGCATATTTGAAATGTATGCGTGTGCGTTACGATACCGCCTTACTCGTCATTACAAAGTTCGTACATTTAGTGGTATTTATATGTGAATAAAAACAATGTGGCTAGATATTCATGAGTATTCGTTTCTTTATGTTCTTACAGTTCTTGTACTATAAATGGTATGCATGCACATATAGTATTTTTAAGGGGATAAATTGTTACCTTGTACTATATAACTGAATTCCTCTCGTAAAGGGAAGAGTATGTGTTGCTAGGCTGGTTGCCACCCTAGAGCCTGGCGCGTCTCTCTCGGCTAGTGTTATACGCCCTCCCTTCGAGTTGCCGAGACCTGCACGGTGCTCGCGCCGCCAATCTACCGTCTAGGCTGCCTTACAGAATCCCAAGATGTTAGTTGATCGCACTACGTCGGTCGGGTCAGACGCGATCTGTTGCTAGTGTTGTGAGTGTTGGCCGTACCCTGAATGTGATGGTTTCGTTTCAATCGGTTCATAAGGAAGTCGTTTGCTATTCTGTTGAACTAACCAGAATGGCTTGGTCTTGTTTAGCATGGTGTAACACACAGCGTACATCACCTGGCGCTCGTATAATAATATGATTGTGCTGATTGGTAAGTACTTATAACTGTCTTCTTTTACATTTTATTTTAATATCTGTTTTCATTAGTGTGTAGAAGTATTGTCCCCTTATAGTTACCGCACTTCACAATGGTAATTACTCGCCTAACATAACATACAGCGCTCGATGCTCGCGCAATATACGCTGGTTGTTAATTGCTTAGAACTATTCGCTTTTATAATTATTTTTTTTAATATCTGTTTGAATCAGCGCTACTTATGTTTCAAATGTATACTGTTTTGTGTCTAGCAAAGAAACACAGTATTTACAAGTCTCGTAATGTGTATCGTCCTTGACATGTACTCATTTTTGGGGTTGGTCCATTGTGATCATTCGTTCTTTCTCATGTTGGCATAATACCAACATTGATATCACTATTATGGGATGTGGTTCCATCCGGATTGATCTTATATATATATACAGGGGATGAACAAAATAATATGAACACCTGACATATACACAATATTTATTAATTAATAAGGTGTTGGGCCACCATTAGCTTTTAGAGCAGCTGCAATTCTTCGCGGAATAGATTCGTAAGAGTATCTGAATAGTTTCCAATGGAATGTTGTCCCATTCTTGTACCAAAACATCCACCAATTGCTTCAATGACGTTGGAGATGGAAATATGCTCCTCACTCTCTGCTCTTAAACTCCCCATAACGGTTCAATTATGTTGAGGTCTGGCCAGGGAAGACGTTTGATGATATTCTGATGCTCCTAAATCCAAGACTAAACTTTTTTGCGCTGTGTGTATGAACGCATTATCATCTTGGAATATGGCAGTGTTTGGCAGCAATATGCTCGTCATCGTAAGAACTTCATCATTGAGGATGTCGAGATGTTCATTCGCAGTAATCCGGCCAGTGATGTGAATGAGAGGACCAGCTGAATACCACGATATAGCCGCCCAAATCATAACGGAACCTCCCCCATGCTTGACTGTAGGAAGCAGGCAGTCCGGATCGTAGGCTTCTTTTGGGGTTCTCCATACATAAAATCGGCCGTTTGTAGGAAATAATGTAAACGATGATTCATCGGACCATACCACATTCTTCCAATCATCAAGTGTCCAGGNAGGAAATAATGTAAACGATGATTCATCGGACCATACCACATTCTTCCAATCATCAAGTGTCCAGGTTTTATGATCATGGTACCACTTCTATCGAAGCTTTGCGTTGGCTTCCCTTATTAAGGCTTTCACAATTGCAGCCTTTTCATGAATGTTAGCTCTGTGGAGCTCCCACCGTACTGTTTTTGACGAAACAGTATTATTCAAGTGAGTGTTGAGTTCTGCTGTGACTTTTGCCGCGGTAGTTTTATGTTGTCGGGCCACAATTCTTTTTAATGTTCGTCGGCCTCTGTCAGTTAACTTTGGGCTTCGCCCACTATTCCTCTTCGCCGATGATGTTTTACCATATTTTGTTTATGCTGTCATTACCGTGGATACTGTCGCTCGTGAAACGTTAAACAGTTCAGCTGTTTTTCATCACAGACGCTCCCGCTAACCGAGCACCAACGATTTGCTCTCTTACGAAGTCTGAGAGATCACACATTTCACCGATCGCTTGTTTTAACCGTCGCGGAACAAAGAGTATAATACACTGAAATATAACCTACAAGACTTGGCACGTAAACTGTGCAATACATACGCGTCGCATTATTTACACGGAAGCAGTGTTGCCAACATGCAACAAAATGTACTATATTGCATGGTGTTCATATTATTTTGTNTATATATATAGACTCGTTATGACGACATTCTCGTGATGTACTTGCGTATATGTGAATCCTTTATTGTTTGTTATGTGACTGATTTTTCATGTACAGGACGGTTTCATATTTCTACACTCGGTTTCCCCGACCCTCACGTTTGGCTGATGGTTTTTATTTATATTAACGCTTACGTGGTTTAATGTCAGCTGCGACTACGTATATCTTGTTATCGGTGCAAATGTGCACCCCTTTATTTTTTCAATATACGTCTGGTTTCTAAGGGTTACCCTTGCTAACGATGACTCGGACCGCTGGCGCTTGTGTTAAAGTGACGGTGTTCGTTTATATTAATATATATGTATTTTACCATTACCTACGACTATGTACATCATGCATGCAGTACATTAGTATATATCTTAATTTTTTCGCATATAGATTTTTGTTGAAAGTTACCCCTGCTAATGTTAATTTATTTATATATTTTCACATTTATATATACAGACTGGAAGTCGGTGGGCGAAGGGAGGCTAGCTGTCGCTGAGGGGGATCCGAGTTGGTAGACACCTGCAGTAGAAGAAGACAAGGGTGATGGTGGTAGGTAATTGTCGATTTCTTGTAGGCCGATGGTTATGTATGTGCTATTTCAGATCCTCTATTCCTACATGAAATGGTAACTTTGCAACGCATCTGTACTTATACCTCTATTTTCTTTACATGGGTGGACTGTGTTACATGTTCCCAAACTTCAAATTTTTGGAAAATCTTACCAACTATGCATAGAACAGAGCTTAAGGCCTACTTGCTCTAATCTCCTTTATACCGAGCAAAGTGTTCGAGCTGACGAATAAACAGAGCAGTCGTCATAGTTATTGCTCATACAAATCATGGTTCCAACAGGCAGTTCGTGGTACCATTCCGGTTGAAGTCGCTGTTCTTTGAGAAGAATCATCAGAGGTATGGCGGTGCCGATAGCATTGGCACATGTCACTAGTGTTACATTTTCTGCGTTCTTCTGAGCCACAAAGTGAACCCTTGTCGTTTCTCTGCGAGCCAAAACCTTCTGCCAACGGTGAATCATTAGTCTCACACCTTTTTCATCTATGTTGTAGATCAACTCCAGTCGTTCCATTAAACCATTTTCCAGTAAAATCTCTCGAAGAATTCGAAAATGATCATTAAATTTGAATCGGTTCAGCTTCGAAACTCGACCGTTCATACTTGCGCCTTTCTGTTTGCAATGTCAGGATGTCGTTTGAGGAAAATACATAAACATTTTCTACCGGCGAGGCCTTTACTGGGGTCGAAATTATGTGTTACGTGGTTCACGGCACAGTAACTGAATACTGTTCGTCGTAACAGGTTAGCAGTGAGAGGCATGCCGATATCACACATGTGGAAAATTCGTTCACGAAGTTCATTTTCTTCAGCCACCGATAAGTAAGTTTGCTTACCAAGTTTTCTGACAGTTGAACCGGTTTTCCAATGGTTCCGCAACGTTCTTCTTGGAATGTGGATAACAGAAGCGGCCTTATTCACACTCAATGTCCCACTGTTGACACTTTCCATTGCTTCTGCAATTCCTCTTCCCTCCACTCAGCCAGCTTCGGCTTCGCCTTCTGCTCTTCAGTCACCGTAGCTCTCCGTGATGCCATATTCACCAGAATTGTAGGACACATTGTTGTAAATTCTCCATCGTGGAGTTGTTTGAGTGTATAGACCAATAAGGCCAACTGGCATTGTTGGTCTAGTCTACAGCCGTCCATTTACACCTTGGCCTTGATAGGAACAGTTGCACTGTGGTGCATTTTCACTTCTATTTCCTAAAAGACTTTAAAAATCGTTAACTTCTAATAATATATTTGAAGTAAGTAAGACAGGGACATAGGAATATCTAGACTACTTGTTCGTTTTCTGTAATACTAAAGTAGTTTGAAGCGAAATTCACTCACCAGGAAACAACAACAGCCAATTCGCGTCGTGCCATGAACACTACTGGCGCTCACCTAGTGGCTGCTAAAGGAAATAGCGACTCTTGTTTTGTGGTTTCACCACGAGATGGCAGTTTCCTACAAGGGCACGCCACTAGTTTCCACTCCGCGCAGCGGGTTTTCCTAAAAATAAAAAAATAAAAACTATTAGGCCTTATTGGTGTACATCGCCTTCTTTGGCGCAGGCACCTTACATAATAACACGTAATGCTGCATGCGTATGACGTACTAGTCAGTGTTTATGACCCAGAGGTTAACCGCTTCTCGGAACGAGGTCACAATGGAAGTAAATCATAGTAAGATAGGCTTGTTGAAGTTCACCTTGCAGCCTCGTACTCCAGCGTACACGCGTCAGTAAACCGTGACTTGATGACTCAAACGCCGCCTAACACTAGCTTTATATCAACATTAACATTGTGCTCGCATTAAACATGTACCGTATATCTTAAGGAACGGTCGTACAGATCACTCCGTTTTATCGTGGCCAGAGCTGTATCCATTACTTTTCTGGAATGTTGGCTGTGATGAAGGTGTCGTAGGACGACTCATTCCAAATTAATGAAAATTAATATAAAATTTTTCTTAACTGCCTGTGTGAAACTGCGGTTAAAATAAAACTTTCCGTTCTGCGAGGTAAAAGTCGCAGGTATCGTTGCTATTATATTAAAAGGCAGTTTATTTTAAATATGAAAAGTGCTCTCACAAACTCTACTCTTTTTTTTAAGTAATTTGATTATGTTAACATTTATTTTACGTGAAAGTGTTATTATTACTGAAATTGGTGTAATTAAAGCAGTAACGCCTTATTTATTTGAAAATAACGGAACAACCCCATATGAAAAAAGTAAATAAGTTTGGTGAAATGCCAGTTGGGATTACTAAGGTATTAATTAGCAGGTGTGAATTCATCACAAACTTATATTTTCTATAGTTCCGTTAATTCTTTCAGTATTAAATAAATACATTGATTTAGGCGTTGCAGCGAATTTTCTTTTTTCGTGACTGTACTACGCAGTGTTTGTTAAGACGCTCCGTCATATTTCGGGACTATTAAAAAAGTGTTTGAGTTTTATGTCACTAGCAGCATCTGTTTATCAGTCTGTGGAATATAGTCTCAACAAGGAACTATGTTGCAATCATTTGAGTAACTCACCTTGCTCAAAGATATTATCCTGTTGTGTGAAGTGCAGATCATTAACACCACTTCCTTGAACCCCTTAACGTACATATAACTGTTTTCAGTTCGGGTGTTGCAAAAGAGGAATTTTTGGTGTGAACAGTACCCACGAATGTCTTATAATAACTGGCACTTTGTAGCCTATGGACAGAGTTTCAGTAGATCCGCGGCACAAGAAGCAGGCAATGATAAAGTAGTTGTGCCAGCAGCAGCCAGTAGCATTGCCCATAGAAATGCAATGTCCGTGTTAGTGCTATCTCCTAGACTTGTACATCACCGACCACAATGTCACCTCTTCTGCAACACGTGAACGAATAAACTCGGGATAATACACTGAAGAGCCAAAAAAACTGGCACACCTGCCTAATATCGTGTAGGGCCCCCCGAGCACGCATAAGTGCCGCAAGACGACGTGGCATCGACTCGACTAATGCCTCAAGGTATACAGGAGGCAATTCACACCATGAATCCTGTAGGGCAGTCCACAAATCGAATCTGCGCCAATTTGAGAAAGGGTTGCACGTCTGCCACGTTTAATGATTCTCGTCAGTCGTCGTTTGTCCCGTTCTTTCACGATCTTTTTCCGGCCGCAGCGATGTCGAAGATGTGATGTTTTACCGGATCCCCGATATTCACGGTACACTCGTGAAATGGTCGTACGCGAACATCCAAATGTTATCGCTACCTCGGATATGCTATGTACCATCTCTCGTGCGCCGACTATAACACCACTTTCAAACTCACTTAAATCTTGATAACCTGCCATTGTAGCAGCAGTAACCGATCTAGCTGCCGACCGCATCGCGTTACTCTGATTGGTTCCATACCTCTGTTATTTGCATACGCACGCCTATACCAGTTTTTTTTGGCTCTTCAGTGTATGCTCAAGGGCTTCAAACGTCCCGGTGATCGGAAACTATGACTGAGAAGGTTAAAGCTGGATGTATGCGGAGTTATTAATGTCGAATAGAATTCTTGTTCATTCTTCTTGTTCTGGGCTCATTATGCAGTTCAACTTCCTTTGGACTCAATAAGTCTGGAAAGTTTCAACCTACTAATGTTTTGTTTCGTGCGGCATGCATATAACGTACTAGTGAGTTTTTATGAGGTAGAGGTTAACCGCTTGTTGGAACGAGATCGCGATGGAAGTAAAACAGGATAAGATAGACTTGTTGTAGTAGACCTTGTCAGAATTATTCAGCAGTGTTTTAACCATGCGTGGTTCTTGAGAAGTAGTGAAGGCTAGGATGAACAGGCAGTAAAAACCTAGTGGTTCGGAGACTTCTCAGTATGAACGCCGAGTGCTCGAAATATTTGGAGGCCTTTGAAGTTAGGATATCCTGTCGTCTTTAACATTTATTTACATTTGATACTAACTAAATGCTTAAGGTAACTAACATATTTAATTGAATAAGGAATAATACTATGTCGGTCAAAACGGCTTCGCAATAGAACCATTATTTTTTATCAAACTTTGAAAAACAAAAATGGTTACTGTGGGTCATCCTTAAAAGATAAACATAAGCTATCGCGAACTTTTCTATAGACCTTTTTGAGAGCTACAATAATGTAGTACATTAATTTTGATGTATCTCTTAGGGTTTAGTGAGCGCAAGCCTTGTAAGCGCCAGAAAAGGGGGGTTTTTATGACACACGTCGACATTTATCTACTATTGTTACATTAAAAATAAATGTTTAAAACACCAAAACCTTTACTAAGAAATTCTTTTAATGATGTTGAAAACCGCACTATAATCCATCAAGTAGTTTAGAAGTACTAAGCGAATTCACAGACAGACGCGGATAAGCGACTTTGTTTTATACTATTTAGAGATACAATTATAAAACTCCGACTGAGAAACTCTTCAATCCACCAGCAGGCTAAATGTCCTGAAGTGCAGTAATTGATTAAATCACTAATCTAAACATATCTGAAGATTTGAGTTGATTGTATTTAATATAGAACAGACGAAGCGGTCGGGTAGAAAAGTACCTATGCTGTAACCCAAAAAATGCGGATTCAATTCTCGGTACTGGCAAAGGTAAATATATATATTTTAACATAAATTGAACAATTTTTCCTCTTGTATAATATTGTTATTAGAGTTGTTTTCGAAAGCATACTAAAAAAAAATATTTTCTTTCCGCTACTCGTTGATCATTAAATTCAAATACAAGTTTTTATTTGCAATATTACAAATAGTCCTATATGTATTGCAGCTTCTACAAGAAAAACTTTTGTAGCGATACAAAAATTTCTCGACAATTGGTTTCCAAATTTATTTTTTTCATGTATATTAAAATAAAAAAATACAATGTATATGTGACACGAAAACTTCCCATCATCCTATAAGTTATTTTTCTTGGAGACGAACTAGCATACCAGATATGTGGTCTCGTAAGACAGAAAGGCCAATATGAAAATTACAACTGTAAGAAAAATATGATCTCTACGAGATTCCTGTACTTCTGCGGTGCGAGAATAATTAACATAGGAACTACAAATTCCATTCCACTTCTATTTCTCTTATAGATCAAGGTGGCTGCTGTGGTCATAATTTTTACAGTTGTTACGCTGTGATTTCCAGAATTTTCCCACGGTCAGAACGTAGCCCGCAGAAAAATTAATAAGGATTTTATTTCAGTGTCGCTACTACACAGAACTGTTCTTGTTGATCGCTATGAAAAAAAAACCCTGAGATCATGTGTGGGTTTATGATAACGGTGCAGCCAGTTTTGCAAGACTGATGAAACTGTTTGCTCCGTCATATTACGTGACTGGTATTATAATCGTTATTAGGTACCTCGCCATTGTTTACGTCATGGTGAAAAAATCGTGATTTGCATATTTGATCACGGATATTGTTAACGGAAAGTGTTATAGTAGATACTTACGAACTTGCTGGTCGAAGCAGCTGTTAAGACAACACTCAAATAATCATGAGTTAACCGTGATATTATATGGCTCACGTAAGCACACAATAAAAATTATATTTTTTTAAAGTTTTTAAATTTTAGACACATTTTGCAAATGCATTATTTAAAGTGCATGTGTGCGCTGAGTAGAAGGTGTGAGCATGTGGTATTTTATTATTCCTTTTTGTCTGAGATTGATATCACTTTACCCTCGCGTTTCTTGTAATACTAGCTCAAGCGATATTCATCAGTTTCGAAAGAAACAGGTTTGCTGGTTGAGATATTTATCACCATCCGTTTGGTAAACTGTGCTTTCGTCGGCTGTAGGAGATACGGATTTTAAATTACGGAGGGCTAAAAAATTAGATATATTAAAAAAACCCCTGACAATATTGTACTTGAAGGGGAAAATTCGTGTGCCTCTTTCGTTCATGAGTCTCTTTTACTGTTACACTGAATAGGTAAATTGTGCAAGCAAAACACCCCTCAACTTCATATTTATTTATTTGGTTACTCACGGCTGTAGAATATCAGGTACTTAGAGCCTCGAAAAGAGGGAGCCTTGCACGAATTAAATTTAAAAAAAAAAAATATGGGGTAAGAGGTTTTATATGTCACTTTATTTCATTTATTATTTGGATATGGAATTGGATTATGAGTAGAGACCTGAAAAATTAGTCGTATGTAAAATAATGCAAATATCACTGTGCATTGGTTGCTTGTTGTATTAGCGGAAGACGGTGATTCGGTCTGCATTTTACTGTGTATTTATTATTGGCTCAGAGTGGTCCAGGAAGAGTAAACTAACGGGTGGACCAATAGCATTACCCATACAAACTTACGAGGTTTTGAATTCTAGCTTGTCCCGAAATTAAAACGCGAATTTTTCAGTTCTCTAATTATGAGGGTTATGGCGGTAACCGAAATATAAATAAACACAGGCGCAATCACGTATTTATTTCCTATAACATCCTGTAATGATTTCCATAATTACATTTTTATCTTATTGCCAGTTTGTGACTAGAGTACATATACTATGTGGCAACTGGCATGAAAGACGGAATGTTAAGAAAACGAATGCTTTGCAGCGAAAATATGTACGTTTCTCTGTACTCTGCTACTTTTTGTTTATTTTCTTACGATTCTTAAATATATATGTTTATAGCGGTAAAAATTTCGGAGTTTTCTCTGATTAGCAGTTGTAATTATGGGAAATGATAAAAATTTAAATGCCAAATCCTTTTTATTAGGACAATGAATTCTGACTTACGACAAAAAAATATTATACCTGCCCTAATGTACCTATAGTTAACGTAACCTAACCAAATCTAATGAGAGAGAGGGAAAAACTAGCATAGACACCGTAGGAAACATCTCGACTGGAAAAAAAGTTCTAATCTTATTATGCACTTGCATTAACAGAAATTGCTACGGGGGAAAAACATGGGCTGGAGTCATGCTCTTTATTAGTTTATTAGTGAACAAGAAAAAAAATAGAATACAGCTTAAACATGTCCGTATTTTTAAGGAAATTCTTACCAAAATAAACAGTTAATATATTGAAACGCGCACCGTAATGACGATAAACGTAAACGAGCTCCACACATACAAAATACAGTACCTCTCGGTATTCCACATAACTTCGGAAACGATCAACAAAACAGAATCACACACGTATTATTCCTGAGGCAGTTACAATATTCTCGCCACTCAAATCTATTTCATAAAACATAAAAAAGCAGTTTGAGGTGCCTGAAACAGTTAGAAAAATCTTAAACAGTCAAGCATTACTAGAAACTGGGGGAAAAAAAAAAATTACATATGTCACTTCGATTAAACTCGCATTTTACACTCCAACGTATTAGACAAAAATGGCCCTCATGTTGTAGCCTCTGAAATGCTCGATCAGTGTTAAGAGTAAAGAACATGTTGACTGTAAGAAAATTCAATTTTATAAATAGTGGAACGTCCGTATTACATAATTAAAATTTCCTATCGATGTCTTTCCTTATAATTAGGGCCAGTGACTTTTCACGTAAAAATCTGAGCACGCAGTAGACTTCAATACTATATAAACACCTCAGCTGTTGTTATATCTCCATTGGCTGCTGGTGGCGTGTTCGTCTTCGACCAAGCCTGTCAGGGCTAAGTAACTCCGACACTGAACCTTCGTGATTCGTGCGCAAACGGTTAACACGGGCCAGAACAATTTTCAGCCAATCAAAGAAGCTGGACGACTCTGCAGTGCTTTGGACTGTATCTTGTGTCTCGAAATCTTTTGCGAAATATCACTGCCCCTACTTAAAATTCATGAAAGTTTTGCAAAAATTCACTGTGAGCAAAACGTAGTGGATTTCTGAGTGATTTTTACTGGTATTTTTTATCTCGTAATTCCAGGGACGTATTTTCAACAGGGCAAGGGGAGTTGGACGTTTCAGTACGAACATTTTTCTGGTCTGCGATCCGATTGGATACTGCATTTTCTGTGATGCTCGTTAGTCGTTGTCGTTCAACCTGTTTAACAAGGCAGCAGATTGCGTTAATTATTGGCGCTTCACTTTGCTCGTCGGGAACTTGGCGCCGTACGTTCGAAAAACTTCCCCATAAGGCTTCCCGTTTTATTTTCTTCGGAGCGGTGTCACATTGGCGGCAGCGTCAACTGCGAACTGGCTCGGACACGACGGGGCGATCTGCCAGGGAAGCTGCAGC
>NQII01005517.1:75889-91512 GCA_002778355.1 Clitarchus hookeri
TTAAGGAGTTGTCCGAGGGAGATTTAGCTGGCCGGGGCGTCGCGAGGCAGCGGACTAACGAGATCGGACCCCTGCAAGGCCCCCGCGAGGCCACACGCCAGCTGGCAGCACATAACGAGACTGCACTTCCAACCGTCCTGAAGCTCTGCTAAAGCTGCACTTGCTGGATATTCCTCCGCCTCGTGCAGGCAAAGTGAAACCGAGCGTGGAAAATTACACTACAGAGAAAACGCACCGGATTCGTGCGCACTCAGTGTAATATTATTTTACATAAGAACTAATTATTACTAGGCGTTACCAACACAGCTTTCCCCCAACCCTGTTTTATTAATTTTTAAAGTACATTAAATATTATAATTTACAGATAGAATATTACAAGGGCAAATCAATAAATAAGTTACACTTCCACGTTATGGCCATGCATGGAAACACCTATACATAGGCAACACGGCTATGACAACATACAATGTAAGTTCACTTTTCCACATAGTCCCCAAGAGACTGTAAACATTTCTCGGAACGGTCAACCAACTTNTAAACATTTCTCCTCCAGCGCTATGTTACCACCCGGAGACAGCTGCTTTCACCTCCTCATTCTTTCGGAATCGTCGTCCACCGAGATCCTTTTTCAGCTTACCGGAAACATGAAAATCAGAAGGCGCTAAGTCTGGACTGTATGGGGGATGTTGCCATACCTCCCACTGCAGCGATTCAAGTGCAATTTAAGTAAAAACAACACACTTCTATGTTGACACATGTACAAAACGCTTGTAATACGTGGCATATATAGGAAATAACCAAACGCGTCTTACATACGGTGATTTCTCAAAGGTTTGATTTTAAAATGGTGTGAAAAAAACCGCGAATAGACTATACCAGTCAAATATTCACAGGATAGCAAATCAAGCTAACGCTATTCGCGAATTAGTCTCTTCATCTCACGTAGTTCCCGGGATTTCGTAAACAACTGATTTTAATTGCCAATTTTCAAGTGCATGTGTGTGTCTCGCTTACTAATCACATTACGTTATAGGTAGATACTTGAAAAATTCACGAGTTCAGTGACCTGCAGGCTAAACTGTACAGTTTTATGAACAAGTATGCCAATATCAACAGCGCATTGGTTGTCTGCTGTCACAGTAGAAGGCCAGAATTGGACACCTTTCTCCAGGAGGTGTCGAACACCGTGTGAACCAATGGCTTAAGTTATCTAAAGGCACGTGTTTTGAATTCTAGCTTGTCCCAAAATGAATCCGCGAATTATTCAGATCTCTAGTTATAGGTAGAGACCCGAAAAATTCGCTAATTAATTTAGAGACAAGCTATAATTCATAACACGTGTGTTGACATATCTTTAGCCATTAGTGTACACGGTGTTTGACACCTCCTGGAGAACGCTAGCCCAATCGCCGCCTTCCACTGTGACAGCAGACAACCAATGTGAATTTAATATCGGCATATTTGTACATAATACTATAGTATAGTCTATCCTGCAGATCACTGAACTCGCGAATTTTTCCGGTCTCTAGTTATAGGTAGGGACACCCGATTTTCGCGAAAATTTGTCATGACCAGATGTATTACATAACACTTTAGCTCTGATACAGTTTTTTGTTCGAATTATATATGTAGGGGCAGTGATATTTCGCGAAAAGATTTCGAGACAAGATACAGTCCAAAGCACTATAGGGTCGTCCAGTTTCTTCGATTGCGTAAAAATTTTTTTGGCCCGTGTAAACTGTTTGCGCACGAATCACGAAGGTTCAGTGTCGGAGTTACTTAGTCCTGAGTGGCTCGGTCAAAGACGGATACGGCACCAGCAGCCAATGGAGGTATAACAACAGCTGAGGTGTGTATAGAGTATTAAAGTCTACTGTGTGCTCCGATTTTTACGCAAAAAGTCACTGGCCCTAGCCATAACTTCCTTTGCAATGAAGTAACTGAATATTTATTATTAAAGCACGTTCACATTTCCCAAATGCCTTCAAACTTAGTCGCCAAATTTTATTCACCTATTATTTGGTAACTATGAAACCGCAAGAATCTATTTATAATTTTAAAATGATGCTTTGCTAATTACATAATTATTACTTGACAAAAAATCAAAATTCTCTTTTGTTGTACAGCGTAATGTGTATTGCCGGAGAGGTACTTGTAATTTCATAGTAAGTGTCCTCAAACAACTGAATAAGCTAGAACCCAGCTGTTAAAGAGCAAAAATTTTCTTTCTATATTTTAAGAATACTTTATGGTTTTGTTGTACAGCTTTGGCGGTAGCTTAATTTAATAACGAGTAACCAATTATTAGAAAAATAACATTCGTCATATTTTTCAGCTTATGCATGACACTTTTAATTTAAAATCTTGTTTCGTTCAAATTTCAAAAGCAATTAAAAACCCGTTTGGTTATGCATTCATTTCTAAATCACAATCACGTATTTTTTCAGTTTGCGCTGTACTCGTGCAAAGCATTTTTTCTTACAACCAATAACTAGGGAAGGTGACTTTTCGCGTAAAAATCGGAGCACACAGTAGACTTCAATACTATATACACACCTCAGCTGTTGTTATACCTCCATTGGCTGCTGGTACCGTGTCCGTCTTTGACCAAGCCACTCAGGACTAAGTAACTGCGACACTGAATCTTCGTGATTCGTGATCAAGCGGTTAACAGGGCCAGAACATTTTTTTTAGCCAATCAAAGAAGCTGGACGACCCTACATTGCTTTGGACTGTAACTTGTCTCGAAATTTTTTCGCGAAATATCACTAGCCCTGCCAATAACGTATGAACCTACCACCGCAGCGATGTCGTTTTATCGTTATCGTGTTCTCCCTATGTGGAAACCCGAGCTTAGGCCATACGATGACCGGAAATCGAAATGTCATGTATTTTAATTTCGCCAAATCCAATGGCGGTTATATTTTGGCAAGTGGTTTCCCATTTACATCACAGGAGAATCCTGCCGCCTTTATAACTTCTCGTCTATTAGTTTAGGACGTTGAGTAGCACCCGTGCGTCAAATATAATATAAGTATATTATTTTGCGTTGATTTGTTTAGAAAAATTCAGTTACAAAGTCGAACACCGTTGACTTGAAGAAATTTTATTGTCACAGCCGCCACTAAATGCTGTTCAATGCTTATGAAATTTATGCTCACGCACAACAAATAAAATGTCGATAAGAAATGTTTTGTAAATCAGGAAAATTTGTATTATGCTAAAAGTTATATAATATTCAGTAATAAAAAATTGCAGTGTAGAATAAAGACCGGAGTCTCCGTAAATTTTCGCTTAAAGGCCTACAAGAGACTAAAATTAATTTCCACATATTTTATCATATTATTTCCTATTTTAATGTGAAATAACAGTCTTAGTAAATAATGATAATGGAGCAAACGTATGCTTGTAAACTAATGAAACAAGTTATAAGAGTTTTAAATATGTACATTTTTTTTTACAAATCTTAAAACTAAATAAAATTAATACGTTCGGTAAGATCTCAAAACAGTTGTTCATGTTGTAAGAATACCAAGGTGAAAATCTATTGGAAATTTGTAATGCGGCACTTCCGTATTTCAATTATAACTTTAGAGATAAACTCTAAGTTAAAGTAGCTTCCTTTCCGAAGGTGAAACAAACATCGGAAGCCATGTCTTTTACTTCAATAAACCTTTTAGCTGATACTAAGCACGGTGTTAAAATCAGTTTTTAAAATTTGTACGAATTATAAATTTAAGAGAAAAATGTCATATTTACGCTAAAGACTTTATAAATTTATTTTTGAATATTTTGGTGTTTTTATACATTTTTATTAAATACTTTTAAAATCGGAAAAAAAAGAAATTTGGCTTTCGTGAAACTTTTAACGTTATTAGTAGGGGCAGTGATATTTCGCGAAAAGATTTCGAGACAAGATACATTCCAAAACACTGTAAGGTCGTCCAGCTTCTTTGATTGGCTAAAAATGTCCTGGTCTGTGTTAACCGTTTGCGCACGAATCACGAAGGTTCAGTGTCGGAGTTACTTAGTCCTGAGTGGCTTGGTCAAAGACGGACACGGCACCAGCAGCCAATGGAGGTATAACAACAGCTGAGGTGTGTATATAGTATTGAAGTCTACTGTGTGCTCCAATTTTTACGCGAAAAGTCACCAGGCCCTACCTATAATAATAATATGATTTTCGTGAATTAACTTGTCATCAGCCTAGACTGTTCAGTGCTTGACATACTCAAGCCACAACTCTTTATTCATTGGCCGCTGCCTGCTGAGAGGTTATTTTTTTATTTGGCAGGGTCATGTCATTTTCTTCAGCTTATCACTGGCTAAACAGTCATCCAGGGAGAGCCATCCAGGAGATGAACAAATAACTGTGAGCCAATCATGACGGTTACACATAGTCTTTAAGTGTAACCTGCCTTCAAAAGAATTCGCGAAATTCACGGACCTCTAATAAAATATATATGAATTGTTAAATTTCACGGGTTCAGTACTTTCCATTAATAGATTCGAGCCTAAGCTATTTATTCAATTGCTGCTTACCCAGTAAGTAGCTAATTATCACAGGACCCGTTTCTGTGGGATTCTGTCTTTTTTATTTTCCGCAGATTGGTCACTGACTGAAACTGACAGAGCGTGACTGTTAAATTTTGAAACATCTGCAAAAATATCTGAAAAATAAAAGTGACGCAAGTCTAAATTATCTTGACAATATTTCGCGAAATTTTTAAATATTTATAGTTATATAGAAACCGTGATTACTCACAAAAATATCTATGTGATTTACAGAAAAATTAATTTAACTTTTTCCTTTCATTTCTGGATGTCTTACACGTAAGAAGTTGTTTCTTCATTTGACTGTTCAATTGGTAATCCAGAAACCTTTACTGTATGTCTGCAGTTCACCTCGAGACCAATTAGGTTTTTCCTTAAATCAACAACGCAAACATACTGATAATTATAATATAACATTTATCAGAAAGCAATATAGCGTAAAATATTGGCTCAATAATTATTTACCATTACTCTTGTGAATGACAACGTTTCGATCAAATATTCAGTACCACGTCGGTGATGTGGAAAAAAACCATTAGAAACTAGGAGTAGGCCTAAACAGGAATCTAGTGTTACAATTCCATTTCCGTATTGATAAGCCTTTGTATGTAAATCGAACGACCTTTCGAATAATGCAAGCGTTCAGGTTATTTTGTTTTCTATTCCCCGCGTCATTTTAAAGGTGATTATTAATAAATATTTCTAAGTCAACATTCTGTGTCAGAACCGTACTACTTTATTTGCACTTCATTGCGAAAAATCTCACATAATCCAAACAAGTTTACATGTCGAACTTACGAGTGAGCGAAGAGTGAGTGAAGAGATTTGGGCGGCTCTTAACATCGGGAATTTGAGAGCCGATGGGGGTGATGTGAGATGGGAATAGAGCAGCGGCAGAATGAAAGGGTGGGGGAAACGGGAGATCTCCGAGGAAACCCGCCAATCAGCGGCATCGTCCAGCACCGAACTTACGAGAGCACATATCTTCCCACTTACTGTATGTACACACGCTTATCAAATCTCATTTCCTCTCAAACATTTAAGCTTTCGCGACTAAGTTCGTTACCGTGTTTAACGTGCCGTTATTAATAATTTTTACTGAAATATTTTTAGTTTCCCTAATGAATGTAATTAAAAGTAACTTGAACAATTTTGAACTATTAACAATTGTTTTAGCGCTATATACAAGTATTTGAAAATTGACTTTCATAACATAAAACATGACGTTTATATTCTACGTATGTTATATTTTCGTTCAACTCCAAAATAATAGGGTAATATGGGATAAGTGTCCACATGGGGAAAGAGCCCTAAGACGTCGTAGTTCTCGCAGTCACCGTTAGATAGCATCAACATTCATATAGGGAATTTTCGAGATGCTTTTCACGCACCGGACACGGCTGATTGCCCGCTGCCACCATTAATGGGAGTGCGGTATTAACTATCTGTTTGGAGTGACGTCTGGTGTAATTTGTTTTGTGTTAAATAAGTGCCTGCAGAATTGAAATTAATTATTGTTGTCGAATTATATGTACATTTATGTAACAGGTGTGTTTTTTTCTTTTATTCATATGAGGGTATAATTTTAATCATACACCTGTGAAATGTATTTGGCGAATGAAATTTTTCCTGTTTGTTGGGGCAAGTTTCCTGGATTACCAAACATTAGTAAAACCTTCTAAGCCTATTTTTAATATGTTAAGATATTATACAGTTTGATTGTTTGACAGAAATAAAAGTTAGTTACATGTAACATTATAAGCAAAATCAAATACTGTGGTTTACAGAAGGAAACAAAGGTGTAGGTTAACTCATAATTACCTTCCTAGAAGCAGCCTGTTAACAATAGTTTTTTTTTCATGACAAAAGCAATGAAACATTAATATAATACTAACAGATTTGAGTGAAATAGTACACCAAATTGAAAGCGTATTATACAAATGAATTAAATAAATGAATGTCAGCACATACTGGTAGATGAAATCCGCAATTTCAGATTGGTAATTTGTTTCGACTGGCTTATGAAAAGGTAGCACATTTCAAAACTTAAGGAAACCGCTGTCACAAACGATCCGGTTAGGCCTACTGGAAGTGGCCGCGAAAATGTTTGTAAAGAGTTTGCTACAGGTAGTTCTACTGCCGTCTCCACCAATGCTTCTCAGTAGAATGATAATAGGAAGTCGGGCACAAGGGAACAGGGAAGTAGGCGCCAGGCGCCGACCAGCCGCGATGTTGTGACGTCACCCGACCATCTTATTTGATGTCGGTGATATCGACCTAGACCAATGTCCTTGACCATGACCCCGTGCCCATAGCATTGGATGACCTTGAAACCAAAAAATTCTAAAAGAATTGCAAATTTTTTTTATTATTAAAAAAATTATTTAAAGATATACAGGAAGGAGGTTCGGGGTTCGATGACAGGTAAGCTCCCAACACGACCGGCCTCGCCAGGTCAGCCGGTGTTCAACCCGTCAGTCATGTCAGAGGTTGATGACCTTGACGTGTGACCTTGACCCCGTGCCGTGATATTGAATGACCTTGAACACAAAACATGCCCAAACCATTAAAAAAATATCAAAAATATTTATAAATAATTCTAACAAACTCCCAAAGAAACCCTTCGCAGTTGGCACAAGACAAATGACCTAAGACCCAAGACTCAATACCCAAGACCCTTGATCGAATACTCAAAACCCTTGATTTAATACTCAAAACCCTTGATTTAAGTCTCAAGACCCAAGACTCAAGACTCAAGGCCCTTGACTCAATATTCAAGAATCAAGACCTTTGACTCAAGAATCAAGACCCTTGACCCAAGATTCACGACTCAAGACTCAAGACCCTTGACCCAAGATTCATGACTCAAGACTCAAGAACCAAAACCCAAGACTCAATACCCTTGACCCAAGACTCAAACACTTGACTCAAGACCTTTGACCATAAACCTTAAACCCAAAAAATTAAAAAAACCTAAATATTAAAAAAAAATTCTAAAACTTTTGAAAGATATATAAATAAAAATAAAAAATATAAGTTATGAAATAAAAAAAATAATATTTCGAATGNCAAGAACCAAAACCCAAGACTCAATACCCTTGACCCAAGACTCAAACACTTGACTCAAGACCTTTGACCATAAACATTAAACCCAAAAAATTAAAAAAACCTAAATATAAAAAAAAATCTAAAACTTTTGAAAGATATATAAATAAAAATAAAAAATATAAGTTATGAAATAAAAAAAATAATATTTCGAATGTTATAGCTTAGAGGTGGCGGGGGACTGGAACCCTCCGGCCACCATGATACATCACCCAACTACCATATTGAATCCAAGTGACCTTGAATTTGATTTTCGACATGGACCCGATGATCTTGTCTGACCTTGAACCCAAAAAATTACAAAATTTTGTAAAAATTAAAAACTTCTGAAAGTTAATAAAAATATGATTAAAAATTATTATTAAAAATTTATTTAAAACAATTTACATTTCCGGCGGTTCCCTCAGCACCACGTCCAGCAGACGACTGATCCTTGCAAATGCTTCTCATTTGTTAATTAGTCGGTTTCCTCCAATCCTTCCACCAATGTTTCTCATTGGTTGATTACTTGTGCTCGCTTCATCCCGCAAAAGTGATTTTTATTTGTTGATTACTCACGCTCGTTCGACCCGCCACAAATGTTTTTCATTTGTTAATTAGTCGACAGGCCTCCACCTCCCAAATCTCAGCTCATTCCGTCGTATGCGGCCATTTAGTTTTTTACGTTTGTCATTTGTTTTAATTTTAAACACCTAGGTGACGCTAGTGTACTATTGACCGATTTCGTCGCCAGAGGAGCTATCGAAGTAGCCACCATGTTCGTTGTTGACGTTGACCTTACACCAATGACATTGTACTCGAAAAATTGAGGAAAATTGGAGTCAATACAATTGCCAATTACTAGCTGGTCACAACAAGCGATCATACCGACTAACAATACTAATTAACGACTGACTGCAAACAAGACCGACTCCACCCAAAACTAATTCCACCAGAGACGGACTGCACCCAAGACCTGTTCCACCCAAGACCGACTCCACCCAAGACCGACTCCACCCAAGACCGACTCCACCCAAGACCGACTCCACCCAAGACTGACTCCACCCAAGACCTGTTCCACCCAAGACCGACTCCACCCAAGACCGACTCCACCCAAGACCGACTCCACCCAAGACCGACTCCACCCAAGACCGACTCCACCCAAGACTAGTTCCTGACCAGACTGTCTTAGCCCAAGACATAACTCCTGACGAAACCAGTTCCTGCAAAACTGGCTAGACGAACCGACAAGACCAACCTGCCAAACCACCCACCTATACAACCCTATTAAGAGTCTTACAGCTAATTTGTTCACAGAAAATTTTCGCAGAATCTTCGCAAAACATTTCTACCATAACTGTCCATACCAAAGGGTCATACAAACTTAGCAAGCCAACTAACCAAGCGAACCAACTAATTGCGAAACATCCCTCAAATATATTCCCCGCATTTCATTCGTTCGCCATATAGAAATCATCCATTTTAAACCACCCGTGTAAGGCATAATACTTTAAACTATAGCCCTCCTACTACACACACTCACATAAATTTGATCTAAAACAAGATCTCTCAATTTATTGTTTACATCACTGATTTAGTAAGTACTTCAGAGAAGCAGAAGGGACTGTATAAGAAATTAAACACACATTACTATGTATACATAAATTTAATTTATTTCCTTATTAGGTATATACATTAAATGTTTATATTTATTTTGANACACATTACTATGTATACATAAATTTAATTTATTTCCTTATTAGGTATATACATTAAATGTTTATATTTATTTTGAAAATTCCATTTCTACATTTCTCAGATGTTTGAAGATCACGGATAGTAGGAAGCAGTCTCATCTGATATAACCCCGATTCTTCAGTTCATGAATTATTGAAGGTATCTCAACAACGCGTGAGAGATCCCCGTGTTTTTGCAGGTCAATCAAATATCCAAGTCTATCAACANTATTGAAGGTATCTCAACAACGCGTGAGAGATCCCCGTGTTTTTGCAGGTCAATCAAATATCCAAGTCTATCAACAAGTTCATAGAAATAGGCCTAATCCAAAAGAAAACGACCGTGACATCGAAATCAGCAAGCTTGAAGACTAAAAGCGTCGGAGCAAAACGCAAATTGACCTAAGATGACACGAAATGCATCGCACGATCTCGTGAGGTGAACTATTTCTGTGGTGGATGTGGTGCAATGTGCGAAGAGCCTTCATATGTGAGCTGAGTTACGTGCTGCGAATGCAGATCACGGTTGGAGGAACCCTGTACCCATTGTGTGGTAAAGGGCTTTTCCAAATGTAATATATGCCAATATAACTCTTACCCAACTGTAATAGGATTCTTGCCCCACATATGGGGCAAGATTCCTAATATGAAATTGTGTGTTCTATTTGTATTGTAAGTTTTCACAAATAAAATAAAATTTCTGTTGGTGTATTTAATCGTACGCAATGCATTGTCGTAGCATACTCACCTGGTTTTATGTGAAATACATCATTGCAACAGACACAATCGACTTCTGATTTTTTAAGTATGGGCTCTTGCCCCCACATTCCCCATCTTGTATAATTATAAGAAATATTTTAAAGATAAATATTAACTTTTAGAATAAATATTATTAATTAAGTAAATTTTTCTATTTACCAAAAATTATTCGAGGTACATCGGCAAATATTACAAAAATTAAATTTGTGACAAGAAAAATGCAATAATATTGTTTGACTTTCCTTCACAGTTGTTAATATACATTTAAGATATAACATATAAGTGATTACGACCGTATTAAATAACGAACTGAATCAGTAATCGCTTAGGTACGCATGGAAAAANGATATAACATATAAGTGATTACGACCGTATTAAATAACGAACTGAATCAGTAATCGCTTAGGTACGCATGGAAAAACTACAGACATTAAATGACCATTTACTCATGGCCGAAACAGAATCATCAGCGTACGAAAAGTTTTGTTCTACGNAAAACTACAGACATTAAATGACCATTTACTCATGGCCGAAACAGAATCATCAGCGTACGAAAAGTTTTGTTCTACGAACAAGGTATTCTGTTCGGCGAGAATTTATCATTTATAATTAGAACTTGCTCAAAGATTAAAATATTATAGTAGATCAGGGCTTTTGTTCGTCTAACATAAAACATATATTCAACGAAGACGAACCCTATACAACGTTCTACGGGAAGTTGGGAAGGACACACCATTCTGCGCATGTGCGATTTATCCACTTCATCTATATTATATATATATATATATTTATTGAGAAATTAAATTGTAAAAACACTTATTATTATTTCTTTGTTATATGTATATATATGCTACCGCGGAGTTATTTTTGTGTTTTTATTCTACACAATTCTTTACTACATGATATTGTTCCATCTTTAACGGTTTCGACAGCGTATTGCAAGAGTGCGCGCTGGCGGCAAACTTTTTTCCGACTTGATTCACTATTATCGTTTGTAAATTTTTTGAGATATTTTCTGTCGATAAAAAAGTAGCTGATATCACCTTTCAGCCCTCCAACTATTTATTAGCAAGAAATCACGCCGATCTGTTGCTCGGTTGCGACGTTGTATTGTTATTCCGTTTGTTTACTTTTTCAATTTCCAACAAGAATTTCCCCGAGAGAAAGAGATATTCTGTCGGGATAAAAAGTAGCCTATGTCACTTCCCGGCCCTCCAACTATCTCTGTACAAAAATTAACGTCAGTTGCGACGTGAAAGAAGGACAAACAAACAAACAAACACACTTTCGCATTTATAACGTAAGTTAGGATTGTGTATGCAAATACACAAGATTATTAGAGATACTTGAATTTTAAGGACAGAGGCCGAGAATTCTCATTCCTTTACATATTATTACAACGATAGCAATGAACGTAGCATAGTATGAGGTCGATTTTCATTTGTTGAAAGACCTGTCGTTTTTACAGGACTCAAGTATTAAAATATAATTTGAATTTACTGTTATAACTAATTACATTTTTTAAATGTTAATAATTTTTAAAATATGAAAATTATTGTTTTATTTTAATTTTGTGTGTTATTTACGTCAATAACATGTGTTAACCTTTATTGTAATTTATGCTTGGTGTTCGACTTTTCCCTTTTTTTCGATCTCTTGGTCAGACGAGGTTTAAACGTTCCTTGCCTCAAGGAGAGCTTCTCAGCGGGACGTTTGAACAAAGCGGACGATTCAGTTTCACTGCGAATTTTCCATCTGAAATTCTACAGTGCCACACTTTACGATAGGTTATTTAGGATACCACAAACATGAAGTTAAAATTATTTAGGTGGTACAGTTCTACCTAAAAAGGGGCCTGAGAGCTATAACATAAAATGTTTTAGTGTGAAATTTCGTTAAGGTGGATTGACGCCATTATGACTAGGATGTGATGCAATACCCCTTACTAGCGCCATCGTTGTAATGTGGCCTTAGTAACTTTCAGATCTTAGAAACCTGGAGATATACCTTCATTTTAATTTTCTTTCACATTTTGAACTATTTCGAGACATGTTATATGTAAAAAAAAAAATTAACACTTTGTTTCATATTGTTGTTATGCTTGATGTCGTAATTAACTGAAAATAACGTTTATTTGTTTTACTTTTGTTTTTCCAGTTTCAGCCATTTAATAAATCTAAAATTCCTGTTATGGCACGTCGTTTGAAGATTTAAAATTAATTGAATTGTTTTCACTTAAATATCGGTTTATCTCTTATGAATCACAACCACATTGAATTTATTTACTTCCTCGCTCATTCCATGGCGGGATTGCTAAGACTTCGGTTTTTGTAATGGAGATAACTGATTCGTTTCTGGACAGAGCTTCCTTCAGCTGACGACTATTTGAATGTGTGTGTGTGTGTGTGGTTAGTTTAACTGGGTTCATACAGCTCTTAACCATCCTCCAGATAGTTCTTAAAAAGCGTTGAGCATGAGTACTCAATGCACAATTAACAACAAATCTACACGGACTAAAATACGAAGTCTGAAGACCCCCGATGAATGGAAAGATTTAGAGACGCCCGATTATGTATTTATGTACAGTCCTCATGTTCATAGCTAAGGTGATTTCACAAGTACTATCAGATGAATAATACACTAGTGACAGTCCTCCCGAATTGCTGAGTCGTATCTAGTATACGACAAATAAATGCCTCTGTACAAAAATCAGTTATTATACTGGCTTGCAATTAATTGAGAACGACTGAATTCTAAGTAGGGAAAATTATATACATGTATGTAATATAAACAACGACTGAAATACTTACAGATATTTAGGCTGGAAAGAAAGAAAATAAAAGCACTTCCACAACTTAACGCCTTAAAACTTTAATTTTCAAGTCCGATAGTGACCATTGAAACGGAATTCTTTTTTTTTATACGCACCGTAAGAAACTGCGCAATAGAAACATATTTACGTTGTTAACAGATCCACTGCCACATATGACGGACACATGGCTGCTGAAGGATACGTAATTTGGATGTAAAACGGATCTCAGCAGGTCATTGAAAATTGTTCAATTAAGTGTGAACAATCACGGTCTAGCCACAACATTTCGTCATCTAGCACTGAGAGAAAGAGTCAGTTGCAAAAATTATATAAATTAGTGTGAAAAGTATTTGTTAACTCTGAATAATATTTTGCTCACTCAGCTAATCTGCTCTTGCTAAAAACACCTGCATATAAAAATATTTGTTGATTCTAACACGTATTTGGTTGTTCCGCCATCATCTGGCACGTCCAACTAATCAGTTTGGTTACCGTAAACGATACAAATGTCAAGATCTAGTCGAATGAATATATTGTATGGAGTGAATAAGCATTTAGTTAGCTGGAACAGTGGGGTAAGTCTATTATTACAGAATTTGTTGAGGGAAAGAAAATCTGCTTCGTGCAGGAATTTATTTTATTGGGTGTAGGGTTACGTCGTCAATTCATTGCCTTCGCATGAAGTACAGCTCGAGAGACTGTTGACATTTCTTGAGGCAAAAATGACGGTGATGATTGTGTTTGTTTCTGTGTTTATTTATTCTTAACAATGGTATAAACGATCCCAATTAAAGAAGTTCAACTGTAAACCAAAACTAAGACTTAAAACTTATAAAAAAAAAATTGGTTGTCTGTAAAGTCGGTTTACTGACGATAGTTGAACGTGACAACGTCTTAAGAAAATACTGATCGAATGGTAGCATTTTTCAAAAGAAAATTTTAATTTCATTTGTTTAATAGATTTGTATGTATATAGAGAAGGAGGTAATTGGAAATCACAATGAAATTGATCAAGTGAGATTTATTTGTACGCATAAATACAATTATGTCAATTTTTTTTTTTCGCTCGTTCCGCGCTCTCGCTTGCACTTCAAGCCTTACATGGAACGCCTCAGAGCGAGGTAACGCCGCATGAGTCATGTTTTTTCGTGCGTGCAGCCGGCTCTATCGAATTATAAGACGTTGTCACGTCAAAAATTTCTTCGTATACATAATGCTACATTTTAATACAGGTTGATTCTAAAATCATGGCACAAGCATTGGGGGCTGGTAGAGCTCACTAAAACAAAAAATTATTGTATATGAATATATGGGCGGGAGTAAGGCGTTGAGGAACAAACACAAAAATAACACACGAAATGCAACACATTGTTTATTTACAACGTCGCTGCTAAATGCCTCTTTACATCAATGCTTATAATAATTGCTCAAAATTGCTACCACCGACAGTAATGCAAGCTTGGTAGCGTCGGTGGAGTGATTGGCGAACAGATTCAAATACGCCGGGTATTTCACGCACGCCACCATTGTCAGCCAATCACGCCATATGTAGAGGTCGCCAAGCATGCGTGACTGTTGGTGGATGCATTTCCAGCAACTGTTTTAACATTTTCTGCACGGAATCACTCGTTAAGTATGCTGCTAGTGAACATTTTATGTTTCCGTTAATGTGTTATGTTTTTGTGTTTGTGCCTCAACGCGTCACTTCCGCCCATATATTCCTATACAACAATTGCTTGTTTTAGTGAGCTATTTGGGTGGCGCTTAACCTCGAGGTCTTGAGAGCCGACGAGGGTGAAGCGAGGTGCATGTGGAGCAGCACTGGAATGAAGGTGGCGGGGGAAACGGGAGATACCCGAGAAAACCCGCCGACCAGTGGCATCGTCTGGCGTGATTCCCACGTGCGAAAATCCAAGAGGGGCTCCGCCGGGAATAGAACTCGGTTCGCCTTGGTGGGCGCGAGCTGTCTGACCACTACACCAATACGGCCCTCCTCCCCGGACTCACAGTTTAGTCAATGTTGATAAAGAGTGAAGTTCGGGCGGTGATGTGGGCTCGACTCTTTTTTTTTTGTAATAACAGAAATTGCAATGCACGTAAAGTCATAAAAATCTTTAATTGCACCAACTAAACACTATATTCACGTCTGGGGCAATGACGTAAGATCAGAGAATTAATTTGATTTCAGCAACAAAATATTTAACTGCCTGTACACGAAATATCACGCGCCTACAAACGCCTTTTCTCAGAGAGCTCCTTCGCTGTGGTTCACCGTGCTCTCCATAACCCGGGAGGCATGCACGGGCNCGGTAGGAACGACGTGTTATTATTTTTATTTTCCTCGGGCTCCCTTTTTTTTTTTTACCTCCGGACACCCGCTTCCCCTCTCGTCTACCCCTCGGGAGCCGCAAAAACGAAAATTGGCCCCGGACGAGATTGCCCTCGTCTTGGTACAGCCGCAGTTACTTGTTGCTGCCGGGCCTCGTCCTGGACGTGTTTTGATAACCTTCACAGTTCACTGGGCGTGGATCCAGTTCACTCCTTGTCTCTCTCTCTCCGTCTGTATGTTCCCACCGCCTTCTGGATCCCCGTGGACAAACCAGGCCCTCTCCCCCCTCCCCGTCTCCTTCACCCACCTGCCCTCCACCCCCAGCCACCCAGACGCATCGACGGTGCCA
>NQII01005517.1:91554-110309 GCA_002778355.1 Clitarchus hookeri
CCAGCCGCCCAGACGCATCGACGGTGCCAATAAGAAGGGCAATGCACCGTCGAGCAATCTCCCTCCCTATCCCCTATCATCATTCCTCGTACCATTTTTCACGCCGGGCAAATGCATGCGAGGTGTCTGCGTAATATCCTCCCGGATGGCCGCTATTGCTCCCTTCGCGGTTAATTGAACACCTTTCATATCAACCTCGGGAAAAAAAATATCCTTCTTCGTAACTGCATGCACTCCAACTTAAAAAAAAAAGTAATGGAGTACGTATATTAATGTTGATATCGAAATAGGACAAGCATTTCTCTTTCTTGACGTATTAAGACAGCGATGTTTAAATTAAAAATAAATGAAATTCTTTTAGATTTTTACACATCGAAGTTATATTTGGCGCGACATTTTTAATTGTATTGGCCTTTTATTGTTAGTACTGCTTTTGTTGTTTATGACGTCTCTTAAGTGGTGTTATGCCATAAGACAGTGTTTACCAACATGGTGCGGGTCGTAAGTAAAATTTTCGTTGTCGCCCGCTCTATTATACTTCTGGTTGTTGGATTTTCATCTCTTTGGTTTTTTTAATCTGGAGTAATGTCTCGCTTTTTTTTTTTTTTTTTTTTTTTGAGATTAGAAACATTTCCTTAGAATATTTTATGTGCTTGGTTAAAAAGTACAATTTCGTGGTGTTATAAACTGCAGTGCATAAGTGGTGCTTACATTTGTAGTAGGAATTATTGAGATACAAAAATTTAAATACCTTATTATGGCCTTTACTTACCAATATTCAAATGTTTGTAGGAAAAAGGTGTTAAGAGTGGCAACATAGTAGAAATTGTACTACTGGGTCATGCTAAATAAAACATTTTTCATAATGAAGTAATTAATAAAGTCCTTGTACCTGCACATAACGAAACCTAAACGAACTATGTTGTCAGTAACTATGAAAAAGTAGTTACATGACTAAACTTCGTATTAAACGTGTAATGTTTTGATTAGTGTCAACAAAAGTAACGTTATTTTCATTTTAGATGAAGAAATGTCGCTTTCAACCAGTACGCAATTTCCTCGCTGTCGATGATATGCATAATCTTTCGCGTTAGGGACCTCATCAAAAAATCGTGGGCCGATCTCGTGCTATCGTCCATTCACGGTTACTTCCAACATTTCTGAAGCCTTTTCACTTCTGGGATATCCTTCCGCCTTATGCAGACAAAGCTGAAACGAGACTAAGAAAATTACACCAAAGGGACATGGCACCGCATTCGTGCGCACCCAGTGTAATATAGTTTTGCAGGAGAACTATTTCTTGCTAGGAATTACCAACATACGTATTTTATCCCTGTTTTATCGATGATTATAAATTATCTATTATAATTTACGTACATATTATGTTATATAAATAAAAGTTGAATCAAACCAAAACGGAAGTACGTTTATGTTAACACAAGTATAAAACGTTTGTGATATATGGAAAATTTAGGGTACAATCAAGCACGTCATATGTGAGGTGATTTTCAAAAGGTTTGATTCATAAAATGTGAAGAAACTGCGAATAGACTATAGAAAACATATCAAGTAGGGGGTTTTCCATTTTCAATTAACTACACTTAGAGTCGTTCCCCTTGTTTCATACTAAGACTTGGACCCTCCTTGGCCGGCAGACGTCTTCTCTGGAAATCACTACATAGTCCTAGGAAAAGGAAAGTACTTTAATATCCATTCCAATAAGTCGAGGGAAATGCATGTTTTTGTGGTGAATTCGGGTTACGTTTTTAAGGGAGAGGGCAAAAAGGGAATTTTTTCACGATATTAACTGAAGAGCCAAAAAAACTGGTATAGGCATGCTTATGCAAATAACAGAGGTATGGAACCAACCAGAGTAACGCGATGCGGTCAGCAGCTAGATCGGTTACTGCTGCTACAATGGCAGGTTATCAAGATTTAAGTGAGTTTGAACGTGGTGTTATAGTCGGCGCACGAGAGACGGGACATAGCATCTCCGAGGTAGCGATAACATTTGGATGTTCGCGTACGACCATTTCACGAGTGTACCGTGAATATCGGGAATNAACGACTATTTCACGAGTGTACCGTGAATATCGGGAATCCGGTAAAACATCACATCTTCGACATCGCTGGGGCCGGAAAAAGATTTTGAAAGAACGGGACAAACGACGACTGACGAGAATCATTATACGTGACAGACGTGAAACCCTTTCTCAAATTGGCGCAGATAGGATTTGCCCCTGCAGGATTCATGGAGTGAATTTCCTCCTGCATACCTTGAGACATTAGTCGAGTCCATGCCACGTCATCTTGAGGCACTTCTGCGTGCTCGGGTTTGAGGGGAGGGGGGCTACACGATATTATGCAGGCGTACCAGTTTGTTTGGATCTTCAGTGTAGTTCGAAATTCGGGATAATTTGAAGCACTTACTAATATATTAAATTGTTACGTTGTTAAAGGAATTCGAACCCATCATATTAGAGCGTCGGCACTGTCTATGCGAAGAGTTAATAAGAAATGTAACTATTTGACGTTGGTACGCTGCAATATTGCTCGCTAATAATTTATATACCTGCATGGTTACGCGCGTGTATTTGGCGGACACAAAATATCCCCTGGCGATAGCGAAATTCGATGTGGCTACGCTGTTTGTAATTTGAATTTTCGTCAATGCATTTTGTGGAACACGTCACAGATGATTTTCATAAAGTGTTAAGTGATGCTTATTGGACTAGTTAAAATTTTATGCTAACAGATGAAGAGTCCAGACTTCGAAGTGTCAGGTGTCTACATTTATGTTTGTAATTCTACACAAAAAGGTATACAGTTCTTTGGACAATAACGGAAGAGAAGGAAGTGAGGACAGTGCTGTAGAAAATTAATTTATTTTAACTTTTTACTTTTTTTTTTAATAATTTGTTTTATTTGTAAACGAACGTCATTAATTTTTTTTTGTGCTTTGTAAGGTACATTAGATGTTTATTTCATTAATTTATTTAGTTTTTATGCACCTAATGAAAAAACTTGATTTAAGGGAGATTTTTCCTCAGAAAAAAAAACACCGATTATCAAAACGGGAAAATTGATGTCGAAAGGGTTCCATCCCTGGTAGTTTGTGAGACGCGTTTTCAGTCATTCAGTATAGTGATCCCACGGCCAACGCTTAGGAAGGTAGAAGGGAACAGGTAATTTATCGTTTCCGCAAGTCCATGAGCATTCAGTTAATTAAGGCTAGATTTTGAGCCCAGCAATATAGGCATTACATTTTCACTCCGCAAGGATTTTTCAGCTGCACGAAAATGTCAGTATGAGGTATCAAGTTCCTCTCACAGCGTATAAAAGCGGACTTTTAATATAATGTAAGTTCATATTGTTCATTTGCAACATCTCAATTTTCATTTCCTTTTCCACGTGCCAATAGTCCTCAGTCGCGAGTCAGCTGTCTCATCGAAATAATTTTCTGAGAAAATTATTATTGAAGCCATAAATAAATCCAACCTTACAATAAGGTGAATAAATCACATTCTCGGTTAGGAACACTCCAACTCTCTACTGCCCAAATTAATTATTAAAGCTTTAAAAATAAAACACGCACACACACTGTTTAAGACTAAATCACTAAACCCATGTAATATAAATATTTTTTATTGTGTTTATAAATATTTCAATTAAGTTATGTGACTTTGAAGTAACACTGGGAAGATAAGATTAATGTGCAAATTGAGATGGATGTTTTCCTTTGCAACAAAATATCACATAATAGTAATTTAAATATAATACGCGAATAATGATAAAAACTCACATGTGACTTCAGAATTACAGTTAGCAGTATAGGATTAAAGCATAAAATAAAAAATTATAAAAATGATATTAAAAGTGATTATTATGGAGAATGGACTATTATATCTGTTATTTTCCGTTGTTCTTCAGGTGATGTTATGTACGTGTGTTCGACAATTAAAAGTAAAAGAGCTCAGTTGGAATTTCGATTTACTGAAGAAATTACTTATTCCTGTTTGGTTTCTCATTCGTCATGGAAAGCAGTAAGATTGGCTAAAATAATTTACAATTTTTATTCAATCGCTTTAAGATCTTTTGTTTTTAGAACCCGTTACATTATTGAGATAGAATATGACCTATTTTAAATTAAACAGTCGTTCTGTATAAATTTATAAGAAAGAATATATTGAATGGCTAATCAAATTTTTACTGGAATTTATAAAATTACGATTAAAATAATTAAATTAAACTGAACAGTTTTACTTTACTACATAGCAGGGCGGTGATAGTTTTTTCTATCATATTCGTATAATCATATTATTATAACGTACTTGAGTAATATTTGACTGAGTTGTAACAAATTATGTTAGTAGTTATAAATAGCCGATTCACCGGCATCTGGTGTTCTGGCAGAGTGTTCGGGTGTCATGGCGGCCATCTTGCATTTCCCTTTTCTCCATTTGGAATTTTTTTTTTTCCTCCAGCTCAATCATTCCCCATCGTCTCTCCACGGTCTTGAATTCCAATTAGTTTTCTCATGCTCTATCATTCCGATGTTATTTTTTTCCACACTCTGTCATTCCTTCCTGTCTCTCTCACGTCCATTATATCCCTTGGGAGTTTTCTCATTTTCCTTCTGATCTCCTTTATTTTCTCTCTTGTTGTCCTTTCCTCTCTCTCAGACTTTTCGCATCCTCCATCTTGGATGTTCCATCATCACTATCGTCTGATATAGGCGGGCATCTTTAATTCCCGCCACCCATCGTTTACTATAGGCGGGCATCTTTAATGCCCTCCACCAATCGTCTACTATAGGCGGACATCTTTGATTCTCACTTCCACCACCAGAGTGTGCTAAGCCAGTGCTAAGCAGTGTTGTCGTTTCTTGCATGACCGATGGTTTAAATTCATTATGTTTTGTGGGAAGCAAAGGAACACAACCCCTACAAGTCGTGTAATGCATCTTCACATTATCACCGCTGGTAAAAATGTGCTGCACTTGACATATTGTAGCATTATTTTGAGTTTGTCTTTGCGAACATATGCTCTTTTCTTGTTGCCGGGCATTCCAGCTTTTTACTAAAGTTCTCGACACGATAGAAATTCTTATATTACTATTATAGACTGTGGAAGTATAGTGCATTTTTTATAGAAGAGGTTCTATACGACATCGTGCTCGCAATGTATTTGCGCATATGTCGGGCCTTTATTATTTATTATTAGGCGAACTAATTTTTTTATGTATGGAGCAGTTTTGTATGTGGTACGAGATTCGCCCAGCCCTCGTGTTAGGCTGACACTGTTTATTGCGACCTTTGACTACGTATGTCGTGTTATCGGTGCAATTGTATACCTCTTAATTGTTCAATATATGGCTGGTTGTTATGGGTGTCTGAGGCCACCGGCCCTTGTGTCGGACTGGCGGTGTTCGTTTATATTACTATAAATGTATTTTACCTTTACCAACGACTATGTACATCATGCACGCAGTGTATTTGCATGTATCTTGCTTTATTTCGATTTCAGTTGTTTGTTGCATGTTACCCATGCTAACATTTATTTACGTATATATTTTCACATCTATATATATATATATATAGCCTGGATGACGGCGGGCGAAGGGAAGCTGGCGGTTACTGAGGGGATCCGAGTTGGTAGACGTCTGCGGCAGCAGACTACAAAGGCGGTAGTGGGCGATTGTCAAGTGCGTGCAGGCCGATGCATATGTGTGTACTATTTCAGACCCTACACTCCTATGTGCAATTGTAAATTTGCGACACGCTTGTATGTATACCTAACCTTTATTTTTTTACACTCGTGGATGGTTGTTACATGTTCCAGAAATTTAAAGATTTGGGAATGCTGACCATCTATGCTTATAACAGGGCTTAAGGCCTACTTGTCCTCAAATCCTTGATTGCAGCCGGACGTGATGTCTGTGATGTGACTTTGGTGGTCCTAGCTTCGGTGGGTGGGAAATATAGGGCAACTATACTTATAAGTGGGCTTGATGTATACTTGTCGCTACCAACCTGTTTGTCATCGGAGGTGATGCCTATGATATGAATTTGGTGACTCAATCTTCCATAGGTGGGAAATGGCAGTTAACTATGCTTATACGAAGGTCTATGGTGTACTTGACCCTGAGTTCCTTTTCGTCGCAGGAAGTGATGCCTATGTCATTAATTCGGTGACTATAGCTTCCGTTGGTGGGAGATGGCAGCCAACAACGCCTATACGAGGGCTTACGATATACTTGACACAACTATCATGTTCGTTGTCGGCGGCGATGTCTATGTTATGAATTTGACGACTATAGCTTCAGTAGGCGGAAAATAACGGTCGACTATTCTTATAACAGCCCTTAAAATATATGATTTTACCACCCCTGTTCTTGATCCTAGGTGATGTTTATGATATGAATTTGGTGCCTATAGTTTCGGTGGGTGGGAAATGGTGGGCAACGATGCTTATAAGTGAGCTTAGGACTTCCTCGACCATGCGACCCTGTTCGACGTTGGAGGTGATATCTATGTAATTAATTTGGTGACTATATCTTAAAGGGTTGAGAAATAACAGCCGACTATGTTTCTAAGAGGGCTTAAGGCGTACTTACCCTGCGGTTCCTTTCGTCATTGGGGGTGATGCCCATGTTATAAATTTAGGACTTTATCTTAAACAATTCGGAAATTACAGTCAAATATGCTTATAAGTGGGTCTTAGGGCATAATTGACCCTGCGGCCCTTTGTCTTTGTCGGGGGTGATACATATATTATGAATTTGGTGGATGTATCTTACACGGCTCTAAATAACAGCCAACTATTCTTATATGTAGGCTTAGAGCATACTTGACCCATGCGGTCCTTTTCGTCGTCGAGGGTGGTGCCTATGTTATGAATTTGGTGGCTGTATCTTAAATAGTTCGGAAATTACAGCCAACTGTGCTGGTAAGTGTGATTAAGGCGTACTTGACGCGTGAGCAGTGCGACATATGGAAGGTTCTAGCACGCCTGGAATCCTGGTAGGGATCCGAGATACAGAAGTTTGAAAAAAAAACAGCCAACTGAAGGAATGAGAGAAGTAGTATGACGGGGCAATGAACTCGAACATTCTTCAGACATGTCGTATGGTGCTGGAATGGAATTATGGAGCATGACGTGGGCGGCATTTTATAGGCAAGAGAGTGGCCGTGCTGCTGCCGATGCTGCTGACAAAGCCGAGTAATTGTAATTAGTGTTTTTTTATTCTACTGCTAGTTGTTACAGAACAATAGGTAAGAAATTTTTTCCTCATGTGAGTTTCGGGTACATCCCGTACTGCACGCAGACAAGTTGAAGGTACAGCAGTGCGTACGCGCGCTTGAATGGTAGGACAAGTTGGAGAGACAGACGTGCGCACGCTGTTAGCTCTGTGTGGATGCAATTAACTTTTATGTAGACAAGCAACCTGCCTAAATTTTTTATGTATAAATAGAACTAATTTTTTTGTAAATGTTAGAATGACAGTATTTTTTTTCGCGTTATTGATTTCTCTATATGTCTTTTACCTATACAAGAAGTGCGTAAATGTACGCGCATGGTTCCGGCAGTCTTTTTTCACGATGGTGATGAGTTTATTGTCTGGAGGGAGCATAGGCCGTTGCGAGTATTCAGTATATTTCTTCTAATTATCATGCAATGGCGATTATATATATATTGTCGAGGTCTGTCCACAGTGTTTTTTCCCAAATGTCGGGATGATAATAACTGTATACGCATTCATAGTTAAACATAATCTTATTCTAGATGTCATTCTGGTCTTTTGGTTAAGATGCCCGACCGACGACCCAAGGGGTATCGGAACAATTCCGCACGCCCCCCACGCTTTTTTTTTAGTTCTGAAACACCTACCGACTAAAAAAATTCCCAGTACTCCTGGTGGCCAACCTTTGAATTACACCCCTCCCCCCCACCTTCCGATGATAGCGCGCCCTTGCAGGCTACGAGTGAACTAACATACATGCACAAAATGGCCGTGCCGATAGCTGCGAACTGTAGTACTTGAAAAACTCTGGTGGCGGGCGCGAGAATTAAAGATGACTGCCTACAACAGTCGACTGGCGGTAGACGCGGGAATTAGAGATGTCTTAGCACATTCTGGTGGCATATGTGGGATTTAAAGATGGCCGCCTACAGCAGACGACTGACGGTGGGTATTCAAGATGGCTACTTATAGCAGACGATGGTGTTGCGGGATTACCCAAGATGGAGGACGCGAAAACTATGAGAGAGCGAAAAGGACGACAAGGGAGAAAATAAAGGAGATCGGAAGGCATGTGAGAAAACCCCCAAGGGATTGAACGGACGAGAGAGACATGAAGGAATGCCAGCGCATAAGAAAAATACACAAGAGAAAAATAAAGGAGACGGGAAGGAATACGAGAAACCCCCCGCCCCCTCCAAGAGATAGAGTGTACGAGAGAGAGACAAGGAGGAATGACAGAGCGTGAGAAAAATAACATCGGAATGACAGAGCGTGAGAAAACTAATCAGAATGCAAGAACGTGAAGAGACGAGGTGGAATGATTGAGCAGGAGGCAATAAAAGGGAAATTCCAAAGGGAAAAAAGGGAAATGCATTATGGCCACTGCTGATGAGTAATGACATAGCTGAAGGTTTCGGAATGACGTCATCCAATATGGCTGCAGTGGCACCCTGCCAGGACGCCAGGTGCCGGAAAAAATTATTTATAACTACTTATGTTCTGATAATTTTTCATTCTCATTTTATTAGCGCATGGAAAACTGTCACGAGGTACTTGACAACATTATTGTTTTACATGTGTAGAACTGCTACAAAATTAGCAAAGAGGAGAAAATAAGCATGGCTTCCAAAAGTGCTTAATCATTTTATACATGTTCTCAGTTATTCATGTAACGACCCAGCTGGCATAATCGTTTAGTTTGTTGAGAATTGGAAGAAACCTATTTATATTCCAATTGAAAAAAGCTAAGAAAAACTTATCGGTTTTTTTGAAGCTTAGAAACATTTCCTTCGAATATTTTATCTGCTTGGTTAACATTTTGTATTCTATGGCTTTAGAAATTATGAGGCATAATTACTTATGAAAAGTATTTAAAGAAAGATTATTGAAAAAAATTTATTCTCGAAGTCACTATGGGGCTAAACGAACTCCGATTAGGCACCACCACATAAATATTTGCATGTGTGTTTATGATAATACTTAGTTATGTTTTATTTTAGCTGCAGTATTAATTTTTAAATTTGATTTTTAATTTTATCTTATAAAATTAAATTCACTTAATACCTTCCCTCAGACACACATACACTGTAAAAACAATTTGTAATTTTTACAGAGAAATTGTTTGCAATTTTACAAATGTTTGTAAAAGTGCAAAAATTTATCTTGTAAAATTACTAGTTTGTAAAACTACAAGAGCAGCGATTTGTAATATACCTTAAGAAATGTTTGTAGTTTAATGACCAGAATCTACGAGCTCAAGCAAAGTGGTGGACACTGAAGAACGTAAAACCGCATACAGCAGTTTGTGAAAAAAGTAGGGGTGGTGTAAAGTTTACTTGCGTATAATAAGAAATGTATTGCAAGTTCTAATAACGTAAAATACTTAAAAAAAACTCAAATAACCATAATAAAACGAATACAATTTTAAAAACACGTGACGCTATTTCTCATTAACTGTTCATGTTAATGCTTCATATCGACACATAACACTTAAAATAGACAAATGCGTCTTTGTTGACTAAATAACTTCACTAATATTTCGTAGGTAATTATGTAATATTTAGCACAAATATAACCCCAAAATCCGTTATTTAAGTTGGTCTTGTGGTTAACGGTGTGGGATAATAACGAAAGGGACGTGGGTCCTAGTATAAAGGTTTTTTTTCCCTTCCGTGAATCATACGTTGAAATAATTTTTCCCCTTATTCTCTGTTATGAATTCATCACGTCAATTTTCTTCAAGAAAAAAAAAATATGTCCACTTGTCAACAATGCAAGTTGCAATACAAAACTATCATATGTAGTACTACAAATATATGTTTTGCAGATTTCACAAGATAACTGCTTGTAGTTCAACAGAGGAAGTTCTTTGCGACTGGGTTTCCAAGGATTTTCTTGTAAAAGTACAAAAACATCATTTATGTCGGTGTTACAGGAAATTACGCTGGAAGTTGTGGTAAAAAGGAATTACATAGTAGTGTTGTTCAGTAGTTATAAAGATTCTGCCATTCCCTCCAGACCCACTTCATTTTAATCAACTTGTCAAACATAACGTTTTCGTAATGTGCCTTAACATATCACAGGAAAATATAATTGCACCAGTACGTCGCACATATGAAACTTGGCTTTAGTGTGTTTTGTTAATGGGCTACGAATACGTAAATTTCTACGAGGCTTCAATGTTCCTTTCAGAAAGCTTAAGTGTTATAGATATGAATACTTAAATTTCAACGAGGCCCCTCCGTCACTGACAGAAGTGCGCTGTTCTTAAACGAACACTTAAATTACACGTTAGCCCCACTATTAGTGACAGAAAAAATTGTTGTTATTTTGCATAGACTACTGATACGTATTAAACCGACGCATCAGTTTTATTGACGGGAATAATGAGCGTTGTAGTTAATCGAATACTTAAATNACTGATACGTATTAAACCGACGCATCAGTTTTATTGACGGGAATAATGAGCGTTGTAGTTAATCGAATACTTAAATTTCTTGTAGCAAATGCCGTTCATGGTTTCATGGCTTCTTATCAGGACCAGCCGCTAAGATTCGCTTTGTCAGTGTTGACAGAGAATTGATTATGGAAATATCTATAAGGTTTTTGTCGATTATAACGTTAGATTCTGTAGTAAATATGTGTAGCGTCCGTTACATTGTTTCACTCACTGTCATGTAATGTTACGTAAATTTACGCAGTTAGTTAATTCGCCATAAAACACTACATAAAATATTAGGCTAATAAATAATTAAATAAAGTCGCTCATTTATAATTGTTTTTTTGAAACTATGTATCAGTGTTTTCCCTCAAAGTTAATGTTAGAAGAATACTCTCTCCCACGAAACATTTTGAGAAAACCTTCACCCAACGGTTTATGGGGGCTTCTCAATTAATTAAGTTTAAAAATCTTCCATTGATTGTTCGCAATGTTAGTAGCAAGTTCCACACCGAAGGCGNGCTTCTCAATTAATTAAGTTTAAAAATCTTCCATTGATTGTTCGCAATGTTAGTAGCAAGTTCCACACCGAAGGCGGGAGATATATCGTGTTTAAGAAACGATGCTCGATGATGGATGTTCGCGTAGGAGAATGAGGTAATTTCTGATAATGGTTTAGGAGGAAAAAAAAATTGCCTCTAAATCAATTTCTTTCGAGTACTTTCTTCCAACTACCGCACTTAAAACCTCCGGGAAATTAATTATCCTTGTCGACAACGGGTGAGTAACGAAGGATTTAAAATCAAATCAAATGTAAACGTGGCGATAAATTTCAACGGCAGCCGTAAATTATCAGCCGCATGCCTGCGGAAATTTCAGTAGCTGTGGGGAAGGATAAAGCAATTATTCATGTGTTAAGTTTTAGTACCGTAATTTTTATTTCGTGCAAATAAGTAACTACATAATCATGTCGATAAAGTTAGGAAGCGAGTGAAAAAAAATTACAATTTTCAAAATAGTAGTAGTTCAAAATACGATACAACCTGTGGATCCGTTTTATGTGTTGGAATATGAATTATCGTTAGGTTCTCCTTTTTTAAGGTATATATATATATATTCGGCGTGCCACATATAGTTTTAGAGACGACCGGAAAAATCAGTATTGTTTATACGCTGTAAAAAAAATATTCACGTCATTTTACGGAAAAGTACTAGTAAAAATTTCTTTAGAAGTCTACGGAGACTTTGCTTTTTTAAAAACGGACTTTCTGTAAATTTTATAGAACTTTCCGTGAATTCACGGAACCTATCCGTTAATTTTCTAGTCATTTTCTGTACTACCAGGTAAAAATATGATTTCGAAAAAAAAAAAATCTTTAGTTTTCAATATGTGGGTGTTTTACTGTATATAAAAAAAATTTCAAAAGTTAAAATTATTTTATACCTGAGCGAAATATGAACAAGTGCCAGAATTTTATGTGATCGTAAGTCTACCCACTTTTTTTATGTTACTTTATTGACCAACGCGAAATGTGAAAATGTTTGTTGACCTATTCCTACGAAGGGCAATTCAGACCGACGTGCACAAGCATAACCCATGTCCTACCCAGGACCTGAGCCAGAAACCCCCAAGATCTTAGCCAGCGCGCGACCAACTGCGCCACGGAGGTCTGCTCACAGCTGCGACCTTCTAATGACAAACTAAGGTATGCATTCGGCATTTCTTTTGCAGTCGTATAAGCAACTTTCATGTTTCTATTCACGTGAGCGTATCTTGCTAAATTTCTCAGACCCGCAATGCTACTTTTCAATGTTTGAAGGAATGTGTGGTGGTGTGTGTATCCTAACTGCCTCGGAAACTCTGGTTGATATTGCCTGTGTTATAGCTAGGGCCAGTGACTTTCCGCGTAAAAATCTGAGCACACAGTAGACTTCAATAATATATATACACATCAGCTGTTGTTATACCTCCATTGGCTGCTGGTGCCGTGTCCGTCTTCGACCGAGCCACTCAGGACTAAGTAACTCCGACACTGAACCTTCGTGACTCGTGCGCAAACGGTTAACACGGGCCAGAACATTTTTTTAGCCAATCAAAGAAGCTGGACGACCCTACTGTGCTTTGGACTGTGTCTTGTCTCGAAATCTTTTCGCGAAATATCACTGCCCCTAGTTATAAAGATGGATTTATAAATTACATGCTTGGTCATAACTACGACGTTTTCTTGCAGATTTGACTGATAATGCATATGGCGAAGAAAGTTTCACGTGGACACGGCATTGCTTGTGTTAACCGAAACCCGAGGCTAGAAAATACGAACACTTTCCATATTTGAATTTTACGGAGCTCCTCCCCTCATTACGGACTGTGTTTCCGTGTACGTACTGGACGTTTCCGTAATATTTACGTTAATATTAGGGTTTCAACACTCCTACATCTATACATATTATAAAACTTAACGTCTGTCTGTTAGTGCGCTTATCACTCGGGAACCACTTAAGCAATTTAAGTAACATAACGCGGAAGCAGTGACGATAATAGTGAATCAAGTCGGAAAACTTTTGCCGCCAGCGCGCTCTCTTGCAATACGCTGTCTAAACCGTTAAAGATGGAACAATATCACGTAGGTAAAGAATTGTGTAGAATAAAAATACCTAATAAAAGAAAACTCCGTGGTAGCATATATCTATCTATAACAGAGAAATACAAATAAGTGTTTTTACCATTTAATTTCTCAATAAATAAATACGCAATATTCAAGCTGTTGTTTCCCAATTAAAAACTTGATGTTTATCAAAGAAAAAAATAGTGATTAGAACAGTTTAACGAAAAAAACCTAAACTATAATTCTGTAGTCCACGCGAGCGGAGCCGCAAGCACAGCTAGTGTGTCAATATAAGCATCACCGATAGGCTTTTACCAAATATTATGTCAAATGCTGAGAAGACTAGTGTAAATACTAAACAAATAGACGCCAACCAGTAATAACTATTTTAGTGGACTATGTAAATGCCTACACTGTAATTTCAATGAATAATGATAACGGGTTTTAAACACTGGTTGATGATAACGATGATACTGATGCAGTTTCTTTGTTTTTTACTCCTGTAAAATCATGTAATGTATGTATTTTTTTTGGTTCATGCAGTCAGTTGAGAAAGTCAGAAATAGCTCGAGCATGCGGTGTAAATTTCTAGAACTTTCTTCGCTCGTACGCATAGCAAAGACTGCCCGCTTGCGGATAATAATACACGCAAGTAGGCCTTTATTATCCAGAAAACGTGTATTAAACCATACTTATATATCATAAAACATATTTCCAATTACACTTTTGAGTATAATAAAGGAAAAAAGTTTTTGTTTCATGTTGATGCATGCTTTAAGATGAAGTGCATTTTTATTATTCTAGAAAATTATTATAAAATCCATATTATTCATTGTTTTCACGATGGTAGCAGTACTTATTTGCAGATGTATCGAATTTACCACTGAAAGTCACATTTACGAATTGTAGGGGGTGGGGGGAGTGGAGAGATTTGTGCGGCTCTTAAGGCGCCCGTCTACCTGGCGCTTGAACTGCGTTGCAGTGTGTTCCAAATACACGTTTTTCAACGAAACTATTAAGCGTGCGTCCAACGTGCTGGTCTACGAAAAGAACACACACTTCAGACGAGAGCTGTTAAGTACTTTCAAAATATCACGTACGTTAGAAAAATCAATTTAGAGTACTCCAAAACCGCTAAAAACCTCNTCAAAATATCACGTACGTTAGAAACATCAATTCAGAGTACTCCAAAACCGCTAAAAACGGCCTTTCCAAGGCGCTGTAGCTCAAAATGCACGCATCAGATACATACAAAACTACTATAGGGGCCTGCACTGAACCTTCCTAAAGACTTCCCACTAATAAAATTATATGGTCACCTCTGAAAGTCACATAGGTGCACGCAGCACGACGAGAACACTGCACGCTAGTTCAGGGCCTTGCTCTTAGCGGCGATGACGTACTTGATGCGCGTGGCAGTGTCGCCCTTATCGCTCCCGCGCTTCTCGGCCTAAACGTGGGAAAAAGTTCCAGGTAGATGGCGGACTTAACATCGAGGTCTTGAAAACCAACTAGGGTAAATCGAGGCGAGTATGGAACAGCGCCGGAATGCAATGGCGGGGGAAACGGGACACTCCCGACAAAAACCCGCCGACCAGCGGTATCAATTCCCACATGCAGAAATCCTAAAACGGCGACCTTGCACGGGAATCAAACCAGGTTCACCTTAATGGGAGGCGAGTAAATAGTTTGACCACTACACTACTGCGGCCCCTTTAAGAATGGGTAAATTACTTGTCATGAAACTAAATGGCTGTACCGAATATCTCAAAGTTGTACAGCGCACTTCCATGGTCATTTTTATCATTCGGTACAGGTTTCACGAAAATCTTTTCAAAAACATTGGGATGAAATTTTACTTAAAACTATTCATGTAATACCTATTTAATGGCATTATTTTCTTTGTAAATGTGCATGCCCACTTTTAAACCAGAAATGTAGCAATTTTTTAAAAAATGTTAGCTGGCTTACGGCTGATCAAATAAAGCATTATTTATTTTAGTTCGTATTAACTGAACGCGTTAAAAGGTTCAACAAAACANGCTTACGGCTGATCAAATAAAGCATTATTTATTTTAGTTCGTATTAACTGAACGCGTTAAAAGGTTCAACAAAACATTATGGAACTATTTTAATGCGTTTTTTTACACATGCGGCATATTTCACATGCACTACCAAATATTTTTGTAACGTTNTTATGGAACTATTTTAATGCGTTTTTTTACACATGCGGCATATTTCACATGCACTACCAAATATTTTTGTAACGTTATTTGGTCACAAGTGACGTACCTGCTGATTGTAATTTACTACTCGACCAAGCCAGATGTGCATTCGGAAAAACATGTTAACTGTACAAGGTCACACCGTTCTCTCCCTTCCCTCTTCTCTCTTTCACCGTTTCCTCCTACGGGATAAGAGAAAGTGCTCGGCCGCAGGTGTCCGGATTCGAAGTGACCAACCATGAGTTGTGACACAGTGATGGCCACCCTCGCTTTGCAGTAGCTATGCTTCCGCGTGAGGGGTGGTGTCTGTTGCCTACCCTCGTGCGCACGGCTGTACACGCCCCTCGCGCTGTGCTCGTCGTTGTTCTTCCCCTCTCGACCAGCCACGCTAGCGCTCAACTCCCGCCCCTTCCCTCCCCTACACTGGTCAGGCACTTGGCTTGGTCGAGCAGTAGAGTTTCAACTGTGGCGAGACCTACATTCTCCACAGTGAATGTCAGGGGAAACTACCACCGCAGACTTCCAGCTCCAGCTCCAGTGATGAAGAAGAAGATGACCGGCCACAACAGTAAATGGAAACCTGCAACAGGAAAACCCAGTGCATAAAAAAAAATGTGAAAACAGTGTGACTAATTAAATTACAGTTTAGCGGGGGNCCTGCAACAGGAAAACCCAGTGCATAAAAAAAAATGTGAAAACAGTGTGACTAATTAAATTACAGTTTAGCGGGGTTTTTTTTTTCACGGGGAGTTCTCCTCCTTTTCCCCCAAAATAAAACAAATGAAAATTCCTAAAATAAACAAAGTGAAATCTCCTAAACTCTAAATTAAATATAATAATAAGTAAACTAGACAACTAATTAAAAAACTTACACAGTAACGTATAAAGCCATTGCCAGTATAAATTAAATAGAATTTAATAGAACTTAAGTAAATTAGAACTTTTAATCAAACATTAATTGAAAAATTAAATAACTAAAGCGAGTTAAAGTGTTGGAATGGCTAACNAAAAAAAAAAAAAAAAAAAAAAAAAAAAAAAAAAAAGGACTTTTATGATCGGCCACAGCGCTCACTTAGTCACCACAACCGAAAATCGTTACGGTTATAGCAATATGAACCATTTGCAATGTAGAGTAGCATCACGGGTTACGAATCAGTTTTCCACAGGGAGTATAATTGGGCACTAGGCCTCGCAATGTACAATGCTGACAGAAAAATAACCTCCTGTGAGTTACGAACACAATTGCATAAACTGAGCTCGAATGTGTCAACCCATAGACTAAAGAGGAGGCAGACCGATCTCGCTGGCTGCGCACAACCAATCTCCGTGTCCCACCATGGAACTGCTTTTCTGCCAATACCGCTAGCAAAAACGGCATGGATTGGATTAGAGACTAGAACACTGATTAGAAAACAAGTGCCTTGAGATGTGTGTGTACTTCCCATAATCAATTTGTGAATCATTTTTTATTAAATTCAAATTGACAAAAGTATTTCGTTCATATTAAAGTGCTTGTCTTCTTTTTTAAATTGAGATATAAACAATCGCGTTCATCACTGTCGATCACGTGACTTTTACAGTTGTGTTGGTTTGGGGTAGGTCAATGATGGGTTCATGCGCAGAAGACGAATAATCGATCTACCTCATCGTTAGTATATGGGTAGGGGCAGTGATATTTCGCGAAAAGATTTCGAGACAAGATACAGTCCAAAGCACTGTAGGGTTGCCCAGCTTCTTTGATTGGCTAAAAAAATGTTCTGGGCCGTGTTAACCATTTGCGCACGAATCACGAAGGTTCAGTGTCGGAGTTACTTAATCCTGAGTGGCTTGGTCGAAGACGGACACGGCACCAGCAGCCAATGGAGGCATAACAACAGCTGAGGTGTGTTTGTAGTAGTGAAGTCTACTGTGTGCTCGGATTTTTACGCGAAAAGTCACTGGCCCTATATATGGGTTACCCCAGCTGCAATCTGTGGAAATTTCCGGGCCCTGAGTACGATTGTGTCAAGCGTAGAGTGAATATGGGATACAGTGATCACACACTACCTGCACAAAACCGGTCTCCGTGCTCCAACATAGGACCGCTTTTATGCCAATATGGCTATCATAAACTACGTGGATAAGATTTGAGGTTAGAATACTTTTCATGTAAACAAGTGCTTTGAGATGTTTGTATACTTCCTCCAACAAATTTTAATGCAATTTTATTAAATTAAAATTAGAAAAAGTATTTTCCACATTAAAAATAACTTCTCTTTTGAAAATTAAGATAAAAACAAATACGTCCATATAACTGACATTTGTGTTGGCGTGGGATAGGTCAGTGTTGGGTACATGCGCAGAAGACGGGAAATCGGTCTACCTTACCTTTAGCCTATTGTGTCAAGAGAAGCATTGAAAATGAAACGTTCAGATCATAATAAGCAGTTTGACGGGGACAAAATGTCTGCGCCGTGTGGGACCGTAGAAAGTATGAGGTGGAGTGAGCATTCCAACTCCGCATTACACAACCTCTGGGTCCACCATTGAACTGCTTTCATTCCTACAGAACTATCAAAAACCACGTGTCTTAGACTAAGATTAGCGCTCTGTTTACACGAGTAAATACTAGTACACTACTTTAGACAAAGTCGTGACACAAATACAATATAATAAAGCTATGCAAAATTTAATTATTTTTTGTGAAAGCGCAGTTTTGTTGTAAAACTGAATGTAAACAAACTGAACATAGTTGTATGAACCCGTTATTTTGATATTTGCGATGTTGATTCTGAGAACACGTTTTGCCTATAGTCGTTTCGTAAGGGAAAACGACTTTAGGCAAAACTGACTCAGGAGAAATGAGTTTTGGGTAATGCAACTTTAGGCAATGTGATTTTTAGGCGATTATACTTTAGGCGAAATGTTTTTAGGTAAAACCAAATTAGAAAACGCTTCTTAAGAAGTGCTACTTCAGGCAAAACGATGTGCCACCGCAACTCCAATGGATATGTGCGTAAGACGATAATCGGTGTACGCCGTCTTTAGTCAAAACCGGCCGGGACTGGTAAACTATCCAGGCCCGCTCGAGACAACTTAACCTGAACCGACTTGGGCGGGTACGCTCTCGGACAACTTCGATCCGCAGGCCCGTATCATCGCCGTTATCTCCTCTTGCCGCGCGTGGCTGGCAGGTTGTAATCAGCGGTCATTAAGTCGGGTTCAGCACACTCCATCCTCCACTGTAATATACTCACTCCCCC
>NQII01005517.1:110788-157237 GCA_002778355.1 Clitarchus hookeri
GCGGGTTCGTCCCCTCTCATTCCCCCTCTTGACCATGCGCCAACCGACTCGTGTGTCTGCCCGAGTCCACCACGGATGAGTCGCGTGCCCGAGTTCGTAACTCGAGTACAGAAAACGAAAAGCTTACGGATGGGTAGAGACCAGAAAAAATTCGCCAGTTAAATGACCTGCAGGCTAGACTCTCCAGTCTTATGTGCAAATATGCCGATATCAACTGCACATTGGTTGTCTGCTGCCACAGTAGAAGGCGACGGTTGGGTCAGCCTTCTCCAGGAGGTGTCAAACACCGTGTGGACCAATGGCTGAAGTTTTGTAAACACATNGGCGACGGTTGGGTCAGCCTTCTCCAGGAGGTGTCAAACACCGTGTGGACCAATGGCTGAAGTTTTGTAAACACATGTGTTTCGAATTCTAGCTTGTCCCGAAATGAATCCGCGAATTTTTCCGGTCTCTACATGGGCCATTACGAAAAGTATCCAGGTAGAGTTGATTAGGTCAACTCGGCCACGTAACCAGGTTTACCAGATCACTAGCGGTTAACCAGGTTGCTATCGAACGCTTTAAAAGCAACTCAGGGTTCTAAGATGCACCGGAATTCAAAATAGGACCAAACTCGAATATTTGGTGTATTTTTTAGATGTTATAATAGACAATGACACGACGAATTTTTATTAGTGTTATCACTACATTAACCATAACCAGGGCATAAGACCTTTATTGCATACCTCTATCTAGAGCACTGCGTTCTTCATCAGTCATTGCGACTTGAAACACGTCTATCGTTTCCCGTTACCAATAAAAACACAATATTATTATCCACTATCTTGGTCTTTCCGAACGTTGTTTGTAAGGACGGAAATTTTTTTAAATTTTCGCGCCTTTTCCCAAGTGTCGTCTACTATACACCGCTTACCCTGTGGTCTCGAGCAGGGTTAGCCCAGAGTTGATCGAGTAGGCGAGCGAGTTAACTAGGCCGACTTATCGAACGCGGGTGAATTTTGATCCGGTGTGTTATCGAACGGGCATTGTAAAAATTTTTACCTTTACCCATTCAACCGTGCGAGTTATCGCTGGCGCTCGATTACACCCGAAGTCTACCCGAAGTAGAGGTTCTACGGTCTTGCAACTTCGGCGTTTAAAATAATCATTACATATTTAAACAAAGTATATACTGTATTCACGTAGCTTAAATATACAATAAACAATCACGTAGTTCCTCTCTTTAAATATTGTATAAACTCATGATTGATTTGCATATCTTAATTTGGAAGGTGGTAGCACAGACTGCTTCGTGTAAGAGCCCTTTGCGTCTGTTTATTCGTGTTGCGTGAATTTTCATGAATACATACATGAAATTGGTTGTAATGCAGTGTTTCAAATTCACGGTTACAGTTCATAGTCGCTGGAATGTATTTGTGAAATTAAATAACTGTGGAAAAGAGGCGCATCAATAATATTGTCCAGAAAACATAAGTTAATCACACAATATATAATTATATATATATATATATATATATTGCAACAGTTCATCACGCGCCCCTGGTTGCAACTGTCTGATTGCATGCTCGCTCGCCTGAGTGCACCCAGGCGATCAGGGTTTCTATTCCCGGCGGAGAGACTCTCCCCAGTACTGGCGGGCGAGAAACATGGCGGACGTTGCCGATTACCGGCGAGTCCTCTCCGGGTACTCCCGTTAATCTCGCTCTTGCATCCCGTCGACGCTTCGTCATAGGATCCCAGGGACAACTTGCTCCTACGCAAGGCGTCGCGCGGTGTGTGTTGAACCTGCGCTAAGGCGCACAAATCCGTTTCATCATTATTATGTCATCCATAATCTCGAATCGAGTTGCTGACGAAAGCCTGGCAACCAACTATCACCTCTAAACTTTAAGACTACTCAAGGACCCAAAAATTTTTTTCCTAATTTTTTACGATTTTAAAATGTTCTGTTAATACATGCGTGAAACAGAAGCCGGATATAAAAAGCATTAAATAAGAGGATACTAATTTCTAAACGAATGGTAAACGGAGAGTCCGAGACGACAAACGGCAAGCAGAGGTTCAGTAAAAACCACGTAGTTCTCAACATTTCTCAAATATTTATGGTCGATGTCTGCTTATATCTACTGACTTCCATTTTATATCTTTCTACGTCTGTAAACTGTATTTTTTTTTATGTTGAAGTGGAAAATACAGATGTTTTCCCAATCGTTTTCAGAAATAAAAATTACTTTACTCAGTAGTTAAAACACAACTCGTCTTTATTACTGCCTCACATATGACTGGGTAAAGCCGGGCTCATGAATTTATTTGCATTGTTTTAAAATAAATTTTTAAAAATTACAATATTACAGTCAAATAAGGTGAAAAAGGGGGCAAACCTCGGTAGGAAAGTTAGAAAGCTGAAAATTTTCATACATCTTTGTTTTGACATTCTAAAAGTTAGCTCAAAAGGCTCATAGAATCTCGTGTCCCCGTGTCAAGATATTCAAGGTCAAAAGTCGCAAAAATCGGTTTTTGTAAATATCTTGTTTCCTTCGCATCAAATGTTGTTTAAAGTTTTTACAAAATTTGTAGAGCATAAAAGTATCTACAAATTTAGTCTTAAGCGATATTTTATATAATTAACTGTTCTCGAGATGAAGCGCGAAGAGTGGGAAGAGCCTATCCGTATATAGGATAAAGTTATGTCAACTGTGAAATCCAATGCATAGTAGAGTTTATAAAATTAATTATTTACTAAGAGTATTATAATTATTAAATTATTTACTTATTTATAAATAATATATATAAATATTATTCATAAATAAGACACCCGTTTGAAACTATTTAAGAAATTCATTTTAATAATAAGATATTGAAATTAAATAATTTAAATACACTGTAATTACATTTGTATTTATTATAATTACATTGTAAGTATGAAAGAGATTAAGTATTTTTTTTCGGAACGGTGTAAAAGCAGCTCGACAGCATATCTATCGTGTCTACTACCAGATCCAAACTTGGTTAGGGAAAGATCTAGAACCCGAGGAATGTGGGTGGGAATTGCAAAACTAAATCTTGGAACCCACGACAACATTATTACCACCAGCACCAGAAGAACTACTCAGTACGATCTTCTGCAATTGCAAGAAAGGCTGTGGTGCGAGCTGTGGACGTAGAAAAATAGGGTTGCAATGCTCTTCAGTTTGTGGCCAGTGTAAAAGACAAGTATGTCTCAACGCTTCTTCATATCCAAATGATCTTGATGAAGAAAGTGAATATGTACCTGAGGTCCTTGAAGATTTCGAGCCGAATATAACAGACAACGAACTGGAAATTCAATTTGGGCGACCAGAAGAGGAAGACGATGACGAACAGGAGGAATATTAACCTGCATGCTTGCTATTGATAATCAGAGTAAAAAAAAAAAAAATCCTTCTTACATTTCAACTTAAATAAATTGTAATAGATTTGCGATAAACGTATAATAAATAAAAATGTTATTACAACGTATTTAAACTATTTATTTTCAATATCTAAATATTACTATAAATTAACTAAATATTATCAAATGGGTGTCTTTATTTCTAAATAAGTAAATAATTCAAGTTTCTCAATAATTATAATATTCTTAGTAAATATGAATTTTATAAACTCTACTATGCATTGTATTCCACAGTTGACATAACGTTATCCTATATATGGATAGGCGCTTCCCACTCTTTGCGCTTCATCTCGAGAACGATTAATTATATAAAGTATTGCTGAAGACCAAGTTTGTAGATAATTTTATGCTCTACAAGTTTTGTAATAACTTCAAACAACATCTGAACCATAGGAAACAGGATATTTACAAAAAAAGATTTTTGTGACCCTTGACCTTGAATATCTTGACACGCGGACACGAGAGTCTATGAGACTTTTTTAAGCTAACTCTTATAATGTCAAAACAAAGATGTGTGTAAATTTTCAGCTTTATGACTTTCATTTCGAGGTTGAATCCCTAATTGACTGGGCTACAAGAAGCTACCAAACTTGTTAACCGACTTTTTACACACTAAAAAAAAAAAATGCACTTGATATTTATCCGGAGTGTAACATTCGATACTTGTGCTGTGCAAATTATTCTGACTCTTTTAAATATTGCCGAAAACGGAGTCTTCACACTGCTCTACTGAAATAATCAATATGGCCGCTTTCAGCATGAGTAGTAGAGAATAATACGCGCAGAGTCACCGTTGCTTGCTTGGTCTGAGGTGGTAAACATGCGACCTCATTTGCCCACTTGTACAAATTAAACTGCTTCAGAAGTAGCTAATCTTCTGCAGCACACGATAGCCTATCAGAAATAAGGCCCGTTTACGAAGCCTGGGTGAACAAGTACTCCAACATCAAATAAACCGCGATGCCATTCAACTCCTGTGTATAGTCCATTCACGGTTAGTTCCGACTTTTCTGAAGCCCTTCTTAAGGCGCAGCTTCACCTATTATGCATAAATTCTTCGTTTTCTTATCATAGTTCCAGTTTCAGAGGTATTATTGGAAATGTATGATTATAAAAAAATTTACAATTAACCAGATTTTTAATACATTTGTATCTAATTTTCCTGTGTGCAATTTCCTGCTGGGAAAAAAAGGGCAGAAAACCATTGATGAAACATAAATATGTTCCTGACTTTTTACAACTAGCAGATAACACACAATAAAAACTAGGCACTAAATTAAAAAAAAAAAAGTCCCGAAATATAAATTTTCTATAATCGTGCATTGCCAATAATTACTCTGAATCCGAGATTATGACACAAAAACGAAGAATTTCTGCATAATAGGTGAAGCTGAGCCTTGAGTTCTACTTTCACGATATTCCTCCGCCTCTAGATCTATAAAATTACACCAGAGAGACCAAGGATAGCATTCATGCACGCACGGTTGAATGATATTTTGAATAAGAACTGTTTCTTACTAGGCATTACCAACACACCTATTTTCTCTCTAGTTATTTTCATATTAATTATAAATGAAATTTTAAAATTTATCGATAAGATATCAGTAAAATTTTTATTTAACCAAATATAAGATACTTTTATGTTAGCGGAAGTATAACTCGCTTGCGATACATGACATGCATAGGAAACAACCAAACATGTTCTACAAGGGGTGATTTTTCAAAGGTTTGATGTAGCATGGGCATACCATATGTGCGCCCAGACGCCCTCTGCCCGTGCCGCCATCTGACGCCCATCGTTCCAACCCAGCCCGGGGTGTCGTGCAANGAGTTGCTGACGAAAGCCTGGCAACCAACTATCACCTCTAAACTTTAAGACTACTCAAGGACCCAAAAATTTTTTTCCTAATTTTTTACGATTTTAAAATGTTCTGTTAATACATGCGTGAAACAGAAGCCGGATATAAAAAGCATTAAATAAGAGGATACTAATTTCTAAACGAATGGTAAGCGGAGAGTTCGAGACAACAAACGGCAAGCAGAGGTTCAGTAAAAACCACGTAGTTCTCAACATTTCTCAAATATTTATGGTCGATGTCTGCTTATATCTACTGACTTCCATTTTATATCTTTCTACGTCTGTAAACTGTATTTTTTTTTATGTTGAAGTGGAAAATACAGATGTTTTCCCAATCGTTTTCAGAAATAAAAATTACTTTACTCAGTAGTTAAAACACAACTCGTCTTTATTACTGCCTCACATATGACTGGGTAAAGCCGGGCTCGTGAATTTATTTGCATTGTTTTAAAATAAATTTTTAAAAATTACGATATTACAGTCAAATAAGGTGAAAAAGGGGGCAAACCTCGGTAGGAAAGTTAGAAAGCTGAAAATTTTCATGCATCTTTGTTTTGACATTCTAAATGTTAGCTCAAAAGGCTCATATAATCTCGTGTCCCCGTGTCAAGATATTCAAGGTCAAAGGTCGCAAAAATCGGTTTTCGTAAATATCTTGTTTCCTTCGCATCAAATGTTGTTTAAAGTTTTTACAAAATTTGTAGAACATAAAATTNATAAAAGTATCTACAAATTTAGTCTTAAGCGATATTTTATATAATTAACTGTTCTCGAGATGAAGCGCGAAGAGTGGGAAGAGCCTATCCGTATATAGGATAAAGTTATGTCAACTGTGAAATCCAATGCATAGTAGAGTTTATAAAATTAATTATTTACTAAGAGTATTATAATTATTAAATTATTTACTTATTTATAAATAATATATATAAATATTATTCATAAATAAGACACCCGTTTGAAACTATTTAAGAAATTCATTTTAATAATAAGATATTGAAATTAAATAATATAAATACACTGTAATTACATTTGTATTTATTATAATTACATTGTAGGTATGAAAGAGATTAAGTATTTTTTTTTCGGAACGGTGTAAAAGCAGCTCGACAGCATATCTATCGTGTCTACTACCAGATCCAAACTTGGTTAGGGAAAGATCTAGAACCCGAGGAATGTGGGTGGGAATTGCAAAACTAAATCTTGGAACCCACGACAACACTATTACCACCAGCACCAGAAGAACTACTCAGTACGATCTTCTGCAATTGCAAGAAAGGCTGTGGTGCGAGCTGTGGACGTAGAAAAATAGGGTTGCAATGCTCTTCAGTTTGTGGCCAGTGTAAAAGACAAGCATGCCTCAACGCTTCTTCATATCCAAATGATCTTGATGAATAAAGTGAATATGTACCTGAGGTCCTTGAAGCTTTCGAGCCGAATATAACAGACAACGAACTGGAAATTCAATTTGGGTGGACAGAAGAGGAAGACGATGACGAACAAGAGGAATATTAAGCTGCATGCTTGCTATTGATAATCAGAGTATAAAAAAAAAATCCGCCTTCCATTTCAACTTAAATAAATTGCAATAGATTTACGATAAGCGTGTAATAAATAAAAATGTTATTACAATGTATTTAAACTATTTCATTTCAATATCTAAATATTACTATAAATTATATTAAAAAAAAAATCAAATGGGTGTTTTTATGAATAATATTTATAAATATTATTTATAAATAAGTAAATAAGTTAAGTTTCTCAATAATTATAATATTATTAGTAAATATTTAATTTTATAAACTCTACTATGCACTGGATTCCACAGTTGACATAACGTTATCTTATACACGGATAGGCGCTTCCCAAACTTTGCGCTCTATCTCGAGAACGGCTAATTATATAAAATATCGCCAAATACCAAATTTGTAGATGTAGATAATTTTATCCTCTACAAGTTTTGTAATAACTTCAAACATCATCTGAACCATAGGAAACAGGATATTTACAAAAATCTATTTTTGCTACCCTTGACCTTGAATATCTTGACACGCGGACACGAGTCTATGAGACTTTTGAACCAACTCTAAGAATGTCAAAACAAAGATGTATGCAAATTTTCAGTTTTATAACTTTCATTCCGAGGTTGAATCCCTAATTGACTGGATTACAAGAAGCTACCAAACTTGGTAACCAACTTTTTACACACTAAAAAAAACGCACTTGATATTTATACGGAATGTAACATTCGATACTTGTACTGTGAAAATTATTTTGACTTCTTTTAAATATTGCCGAAAACGGGGTCTTCACACTGCTGTTCTGAAATAATCTTTCAACATTAAAATAGAGAATGATATGTGCAGAGTCACCGTTACTTGCTAGGTCTGAGGTGAGAAACATGCGACCTCATTTGCCCACTTGTACAAATTAAACTGCTTCAGAAACAGCTAATCTTCTGCATCATACGATAGCCTATCAGAAAGAAGGCCCGTTTACAGAGCCTCGGTGAAAACGGTACTGCCACATCAAATAAACCGCGATGCCATTCAACTTCTGTGTATAGTCTATTCACGGTTACTTCGGACTTTTCTGAAGCCCTTCTTAAGGCGCAGCTTCACCTATTATGCAGAAATTCTTCGTTTTCTTATCATAGTTCCAGTTTCAGAGGTATTATTGGAAATGTATGATTATAAAAAAATTTACAATTAACCAGATTTTTAATACATTTTGTATCTAATTTTCCTGTGTGCAATTTCTTGCTGGGAAAAAAAGGGCAGAAAACCACTGATGAAACATAAATATGTTCCTGACTTTTTACAACTAACAGATAACGCACAATAAAAACTAGGCACAAAATGTTTAAAAAAAAAGTTACAAAATATAAATTTTCTATAATCGTGCATTGCCAATAATTACTCTTAATCCGAGATTATGACAGAAAAACGAAGAATTTATGCCTAATAGGTGAAATTGAGCCTTGAGTTCTACTTTCACGATATTCCTCCGCCTCTAGATCTATAAAATTACACCAGAGAGACCAAGGATAGCATTCATGCACGCACGGTTGAATGATATTTTGAATAAGAACTGTTTCTTACTAGGCATTACCAACACACCCATTTTCTCTCTAGTTATTTTCATATAAATCATAGATGAAATATTAGAATTTATCGATAAGAAAATAGTAAAATTTCAATTTATCAAATATAAGATACTTCTATGTTAGCGGAAGTATAACTCGCTTGCGATATGTGGCATGCATAGGAAACAACCAAACACGTTCTACAAGGGGTGATTTTTCAAAGGTTCGATTCAAAAAGTGTGAAGAAACCCGCGAATAGACTATACTCACCTATTCTGTAGCGAGGGGCATACCACATGTGCGCCCAGACGCCCTCTGCCCGTGCCGCCATCTGACGCCCATCGTTCCAACCCAGCCCGGGGTGTCGTGCAACGTTAAAGCCGCCACATTCCAATTACGCTTTACAGCCTCCTCGCCCCACCGCATCTGTCATGTGTTTAATGAATCAAGTGGTTTAATGGATTCCCCGTGATTGGCCGCTCCCGGGCTTGTCTACACTCCGTCCGCCGCTGTGCGCCGATCTCAGTGGGTCCGCCGTCGACGAGTTAGATGGCCGTGCCGTTGCCGTCCCTGGACGGGAGAGTTGAGTTGTTGAGAGATTTGGGCGGCTCCTAACAGCGATATCTTGAGAACCGATGAGAGTGATGCGAGGCACAAGTGGAGCAGCGCCGGAATGAAAGAGCGGGGGGAAACGGGAGATCCCCGAGAAAACCCGCTGACCAGCGGCATCGTCCGGCACGATTCCCGCTCGCGAAAATCCGGGAGTGACCCGGCTGGGGATTGAACTCGGTTCGCCTAGGTGGGAGGCGAGCAGTCTAACCGCTCAGACACTGTGGACCCTCCCTGGGTTAGAGTCCATCTTGACCACAGCTATGGCCATGATAGGTTTTCCGTACAGGGTCGTGGGAAACGTAAACGTTACCTTTGCTCAGTGGGTTTTCTTGGGGTACTCCCATTTATCCCAGGCCTTGCGTTCCCATGGACTACGGACACACTGTAAACATTGTTTTTACTTAAACAAAAAGAAAAATTCCAACCAGTTGCCTACAAATTTTTTTAGTTCTACTAAATGTTTTCTTGTAAAAACTGCAATATATTTGATTTGTAATACCACAAATTAAGGCTCGGACTGCAATCCTCGAGTTCTCGTACGATCCAAAATCCCTAAAGTCTGCGTTCAAACAATGTCTAACAGCCAATGATTCTGCCTGTCAATTCAATTGGAGGTTATGTGTCGGTGACTTCCTCGGGAGGAAGGTTTCCGGGCGCTTGAGGAGGTGTGGCAGTACCATAATATAGTAGCCAAGCCTGGTTACCGCATTTGGCCCTAGAAAGGGTGGATGATGCGTCTCTTATCGTATCTCTCCACTCATGGCGACCCAAGGCTACCAGTGCCACCCCTGTGCTTTGCAAATTGGTCTCCGTTGCCCGTCTCCCTATGGGAACCAGTTTTCTCGCGACCGGTCAGGGGTATCTGCCGTGATGACTTGTGACGATAGCTGGTACCTAGGCCTGTACACTTGGCGGGGTATTGGACCCCTTGGCATTCAGGCCGATGGGACCCAAGACTGGAATTTCCTGTGTGAAGAAATTCTAATTTATGATAAAGGTCAGTGTCCGATGACGGCTCCTCCAACTGAACTGCTAGTGGTAGGAATTGGTGGCGACCTCTTGGAGGCTGCGATGACAGCTTGGAAGACATGTGAGTGAACACAATTAAAATTCTTCAATTTCAGATTGAGGGCTGACATCCCCGATTTCGGCATTCCCCGAGGAATCGAGGACGTATGCCGCTTCAAGCCGATCGTACTCCACCCTTATGGTGGGCATGTGGGTCACTGGTGCAGCGGTCGGAAATTGAAAACCCACTAGTGCCATGGCAAATAAGTGGGAGCATCGACTGATCGGGTTGGCCCCACCAGAGGTTCTCTCTGGTGTATCGATCACTAGAGGTTGGACTCGTGTTGGCAGTGGTTAACTCGGTATGCTGGAGGAGGTCTGGAGAGATTCCCACTCTCAAAGAAAGACCGGGGGGTGAGCAGCAACCTGCTCCGGTTGTGTCCTGGTAAGACACTAGTGGTTTGGATAGTGCTCTGACTTTACCACATGCTTGGTATCTGAGGGTGAGGGTCTCAGAACCTTGTGGAAGGATGTTCTCGGCGGTACTTGTGAACCAGGTTGGGGCTTTGGATTTGGTTACCTCAGGTGCGTGGNGGGTCTCAGAACCTTGTGGAAGGATGTTCTCGGCGGTACTTGTGAACCAGGTTGGGGCTTTGGATTTGGTTACCTCTGGTGCGTGGCTGGGACACCTGCGATGAGAGGGCGTGATCCCTCTTCCCCACCGACTGGGCGGTCGTAGCGCGGGATGGCCACCTGGCTAAGAGCGCTACGTAAAAATATAAAAGTACGAAGGCCGAGAGGCTCTTGCATCTGCACACACACACACACACACACAAACACACACACACACATATATATATATAAATATAAAACCAGTTCAGTTATCTCCTAATGATCGACTACTGGCTCTTCCCACAATCGCGTATAGCGTGGAAATCCTGGACTGTGCTTGGTTTCGACAGTTTGACAGCGTCTGAACACAGTCTTTAGGGATCGTTGGATCGGGAAATTGTCCAGTTCTCTTCCAAGGTCTCCAACAAGTTCTGATCTGAAAACACCAGATAATGCTCTCTGCGAGGGTTTCGTCAAGGAAAATGTGCGGAAGCGCCGTTTTTTAACCAACGACCAGCTCAAAAATGCAGTGCTCCCATTCTTCGAGAAGGTGAGCCCTAGAAAGTTGATTAACGTGAGCAGCAGACCTGGCGGTGGATTCAACTATGCAGAGACATTGGTGGGGGACAAACGGATGGTGTGGAGGTATTTTAAGAGGTATGGTCCGGTTCACCTTATGTAATACGTTCATACGTACGGATTTATTGTATTGTAGGGGCTTGCAGGTGTTTACGGACATTGTTCACACCCAGTGGAGGGAATATCAGTGAGAAAATATAGGCAATATAACGCATTACAGTCGTGCAGTAGCCAATATTTAAGTCCCAACATTTTACGGTTTTCTTTGCCGGAAAACTCTTAGCTCTATGTGACTTACACACGAAGTTGGCAGGGGGCAGGTTGTTTCCTTGAGTGCGTGCTTTGAAATTGTGTTACTCTTGCATTTATCAAGTTTTAATACAACTAAGATATGCAAAGTGCCGAAAACTATTTTATGTGTAAATTATGGGTTTATAAAACAGCAAACGTGAGTAGACGTCCACACCATAGTTTGAGCTCGTTTACCAGAGCCACAGTTAATTCACAAGCCAGTTGTGATAATACCAAGCACACTTCTGTCTAGTACGCCTTCTTGCGTTGCGCAAAAAATTCACAAATCTACGTCAGGAACAGCTCTGCAGAAATTAATTTCACTGCTAATATATTTGTTCACAAATTTGGAGAAAACCATTGTCTAGCATAGCTCTTTCTTAATTTTTATATTATATTCCAAGTACACGAGATATCAATTATCGTATTTGGATTAAATTTACATCTCACGCACTCTACACACTGGTGTTCGAGATGAACCTGGCGCTTTTAATGATTACATTAACTTTTTACATCAATATTTATATTAAATATATGAAGCTATGAGAATCGAATTTAGTTCAGTAACTTATTTTAAAACGTCTCATTCGTGAACAAATTATATACATTTTTGTATAGCTTAAGACTTACACTTACCGGTGGCCACGTGTTCTACTGCTGCCTTTAGAAAGGGCCATTTTCTTTAAAGACTGCGGCCACTCGTAATTCATCTACTTATCCACTTATCATGCAATATTTCCTAGTGATGTCAGAGTTTACAATATATTTGTCATCTAAAACTTGTAAAAATTTGACGTTTTACGCAATTCTCAGTTTTAAGACTTCATTATTCAGAAGATTATTTCACAAGTGTTCCGTACCGAATAAATGCATATATTAAAAAGCTATAGTCGTCATATTTTGCACTCTTATATTCCATATGCGGAGGCCTCCTGTCTAATTCAAATTTGTGGTAAACCTTTCACACCATGGTTGCTTAATTCGGTGTCGTTATTTCGGTAACAATTCGAAGGGAACTAACATAAAAAAATGTCACCATCGAAAATTTTAACAAATATGTACACAAAATTAATAACGTGGCCTATAAAGTACTTGAGAATACAGTTACACCGAATACTTAAAATAAACCGATTTTCACACATTTTTCTAGATTTTCAGGTTTCCTTACCTCGGTGGTAACCGTACTACATGGTTTTAAAAAATAATGTTGTGGATTGCAAAATAATTACTGCCAATATCCAAGAAATTAAACGGAATTTCTATTGCATGAGCTACATACATTCATGAGCAGTTGAATTAGAGATATCTGCCATGTTTAACAAAATTGCACTGTGGTCACCCCTTCAAATAGAATCGGTGCCGAACCACGCACGTCAGGGGTGTCGCCTGACTTTGTATTGACCATCTGAGTAACACTCGAGCGCAGAACAGGGAAGAAACAAGATCTCAGCGTTTTTGTTCGTGGTAAGATTTCTGGGGGCATACGCGTGGGGCACCTCTTCTCCTACGTCAGTCAGGCACTGGGATCTCCACGGGCCATCGTGTTAAGAATGTAATCGTGAGGCGCCACCGGGGACAACTTCTGTGACGTAGACATATTAATGACGAGCGTCACAGTCGGCTAGTTCGGTCGGCAACAGCGGATAGACAGACCGCATTGCAGGAGATCTCTCGCCAATTAATTGCTGGACAACGACCTTCGGGGCAGTCATACCACCCAGAATCATCTCCTCGCTACGTGGAACAGAATCCGTTGTTCCACTACGGTACTTCTACTCCACGTCACAAGGATTAACGATATTTGAGCGCGGGAATACCGCCATTGCGCCCTCAACGCATGAAAAGAGGTAGCTGGACGGATGACTCGAGATACACGTTGGTACATGCCAATGGCAAGGTACGAGCGCATCGCCAAGGATATGAAGCAATGGATTTCTCGTGTCAGCAGGTTACAGTGCAGGCCTGTGATGGTGGTATCCTCGGATAGGGACTGTGTACGTGGGATGAAATAGGTCCCCTGATACACACGGAATCATCCCTCATCAGCGAATACTCAGGGTCCTGCTGGCAGATCACGTGCACCCATTTCTGCGCTTGCAGCACCCTGCAGGAGACCTGTACCTAAGGCATGATGACGCACTGCGCCCACAAACTCCCGAGATGCGACCGAGTGTTTGGACGAACACTCCGCGGACTCGAGGGTGCTTGCCTGGCCAGCAAGGTCACCCGACCTCAGTCCTGTCGTGCACATCTGGGGTGCTGTCGAGAGGGTTCTGCTNGCTAAGAGCGCTACGTAAAAATATAAAAGTACGAAGGCCGAGAGGCTCTTGCATCTGCACACACACACACACACAAACACACAAACACACACACACACACACATATATATATAAATATAAAACCAGTTCAGTTATCTCCTAATGATCGACTACTGGCTCTTCCCACAATCGCGTATAGCGTGGAAATCCTGGACTGTGCTTGGTTTCGACAGTTCGACAGCGTCTGAACACAGTCTTTAGGGATCGTTGGATCGGGAAATTGTCCAGTTCTCTTCCAAGGTCTCCAACAAGTTCTGATCTGAAAACACCAGATAATGCGCTCTGCGAGGGTTTCGTCAAGGAAAATGTGCGGAAGCGCCGTTATTTAACCAACGACCAGCTAAAAAATGCAGTGCTCCCATTCTTCGAGAAGGTGAGCCCTAGAATGTTGTTCAACATGAGCAGCAGACCTGGCGGTGGATTAAACTATGCCGAGACCTTGGCGGGGGACAAACGGACGGTGTGGAGGTATTTTAAGAGGTATGGTCCGGTTCACCTTATGTGATACGTTCATACATACGGATTTATTGTATTGTAGGGGCTTGCAGGAGTTTACGGACATTGTTCACGGTCAGTGCAGGAAATATCAGTGAGAAAAGATAGGCATAGAACGCATGACAGTCGTCAGTAGCGAATATTCAAGTCCCAACATTTTATGGTTTTCTTTGCCGGAGAACTCTTAGCTCTATGTGACTTACACACGAAGTTGGCAGGTTGTTTCCTTAAGTACGTGCTTTGAAATCGTGTTACTCTTGCATTTATCAAATTTTAATACAAATAAGATATGCGAAGTGCGGAAAACTATTTTATGTGTAAATTATGGGTTTATAAAACAGCAAACGTGAGTAGACGTCCACACCATAGTTTGAGTTCGTTGTTTACCAGAGCCACAGTTAATTCACAAGCCAGTTGTGATAATACCAAGCACACTTCTGTCTAGTACGCCTTCCTACGTTGCGCAAAAAATTCAGAAATCTACGCCAGGGACAGCTCTGCAGAAATTAATTTCACTGCTAATATATTTGTTAGCAAATTTGGAGAAAACCATTATCTAGCATCGTTCTTTCTTAATTTTTATATTATATTCCAAGTACAAGAGACATCAGTTGTCGTATTTGGATTAAATTTACATCTAACGCGCTCTACACTGGTCTCCGAGATGAACCTGGCGCTTTTAATCATTACATTAACTTTTTACATCAATATTTACATTAAATATACGAAGTTACGAGAATGGAACTTAGTTCAGTAATTTATTTTAAAACGTCTCATTCGTGAACAAATTATATACATTTTTGTGTGGCTTAAGACTTACACTTACCGGTGGCCACGTGTTCTATTGCTGCCTTTAAAAAGGGCCATTTTCTTTAAATACTGCGGCCACTCGTAATTCATCTACTAATCTATTTATCGTGCAATATTTCCTAGTGATGTCAGAGTTTACGATATATTTGTCATCTAAAACTTGTCAAAATTTTACGTTTTACGCAATTCTCAGTTTCAAGACTTCGTTATTCAGAAGATTATTTCACATGTGTCCCGTACCGAATAAATGCATATATTCAAATGCTATAATCGGCATATTTTGCACTCTAATATTCCATATGGGAAGGCCCCCTGTCTAATTCAAATTTGTGGTAAACCTTTCACACCATGGTTGCTTAATTCGGTGTCGTTATTTCGGTAATAATTCGTAGGAGCTAACATAAAAAAATGTCACTGTCGAAAATTTTAACAAATGTGTACACAAATTTAATAATGTGGCATACAAAGTACTTAAGAATACAGTTACACCAAATACATAAAATAAACCAATTTGCACACATTTTTTTAGATTTTCATGTTTCCTTACCTCGGTGGTAACCGTACTACATGGTTTTAAAAAATAATGTTGTGGATTGCAAAATAATAACTGCAGATATCCAAGAAATTAGACGGAATTTATCTTGCATAAGCTACATACATTCATCAGCAGTTGAATTAGAGATATCTGCCGTGTTTAACAAATAGAATCGGTGCCAAACCACGCACGTCAGGGATGTCGCCTGACTTTGTATTGACCATCTGAGTAACATTCGAGCGCAAAACAGGGAAGAAACAAGATCTCAGCGCTTTTGATCGTGGTCAGATCGCTGGGGCCATACGCGTGGGGGACCTCATCTCCTACGTCAGTCAGGCACTGGGATCTCCACGGGCCATCGTGTTAAGAATGTAATCGAGAGGCGCCACCGGGGACAACTTCTGTGGCGTAGACATATTAATGACCAGCTTCACAGTCGGCTAGTTCAGTTGGCAACAGCGGATAGACAGGCCGCATTGCAGGAGATCTCTCGCCAATTCATTGCTGGACAACGACCTTCGGGGCAGCCATACCACCCAGAATCATCTCCTCGCTACGTGGAACAGAATCCGTTGTTCCACTACGGTACCTCTACTCCACGTCACAAGGATTAACGATATCTGAGCGCGAGAATACCGCCATTGGACTCTCAACGCATGGAAAGAGGTAGCTGGACGGATGACTCGAGGTACACGTTGGTACATTCCGATGGCAAGGTACGAGCGCATCGCAAAGGATATGAAGCAATGGATGTCTCGTGTAAGAAGGTTGCAGTGCAGGCCTCCTGTGATGGTGGTATTCTCGGATAGGGACACTGTGCGTGGGACGAAATGGGTCCCCTGGTATACATGGAATCATCTATCACCAGCGAATACTCAGGGTCCTGCTGGCAGAACACGTGCACCCATTTTTGTGTCTACAACACCCTGCAGGAGACCTGTACCTAAGGCATGATGACGCACTGCGCCCACCACTCCCGAGATGCGACCGAGTGTTTGGACGAACACTCCGCGGACTCGAGGTTGCTTGCCTGGCCAGCAAGGTCACCCGACCTCAGTCCTGTCGTGCACATCTGGGGTGCTGTCGAGAGGGTTCTGCTCCGCCCGATATCCGTGGGAGGTTGTGCAGTGTCCATGGATCTCGTAATATATCATCATGTCTTCGGACCGCTTCCGGTGCCTCGTAGAGTCCATGCCGCGCTGCGTCACCGCTGTCGTCAGGGTGACAAGGGGCGTAACATGGTACTAGGAACGCATCTGTAATTCAACTTATAATAAGTGTTTATAGCTTCCAGGAAACACCCTTAAGAAAAAGTAAAATGGGGTAGTGAAATAGATGCATGCTCGTACTTACTGCGTCTTAATTCGTTTCCTTATAACGCATTGTATGATTATCTTGTTACACTGTCTTCAAGTTGGTTTTTGTCTGAACTGTTAACGATTTTATGGGAAAATAAATAACACATAAAAACTAATGTAATCCGTTAATTTTCACTTTAATATAGAGGTATACATAAATTTAAAAAGGGATAAAATATATTAAATTACACACATTAGAAATTAAGATAGAAAATTCTTTGTTTATTCACTTCTATGAGCACAGCAACAGTGGTCTGTCTATTGCAATTGATTGTTCTCTGCTTGAGAAGGCGTTTTCATATGTTACCGGGCCACTCAGATTTCTGCAACATCGTCCCTGCTCCTACGTGATTCGTGCGCAGGAAGTAATTCAGCCAATAAAGATAGGTAAACGACCCTACAGCGTTTTTTTAAAAATAACTTGTCTCGAAATGTTTTCGCGAAATTTCACCACCCGTAGCCATGGCTGTGTCATTACTAGGGCCAGTGACTTTTCGCGTAAGAATCGGAGCACACAGTAGACTTCAATACTATACACACACCTCAGCTGTTGTTATACCTCCATTGGCTGCTGGTGCCGTGTCCGTCTTTGACCAAGCCACTCAGGACCAAGTAACTCCGACACTGAACCTTCGTGATTCGTGCGCAAACGGTTAACACGGGCCTGAACATTTTTTTTTAGCCAATCAAAGAAGCTGGACGACCCTACAGTGTTTTGGACTGTATCTTGTCTCGAAATATCACTGCCCGTAGTCAGTACCCACTCGCCACCCGCCGACTCAGCTGGACGGCGCTGTACGTTTCTATTCTCAAGCCACGCTGGTTCTGCATGCTCGCCTGTTCTGTGTCCCCCCGTGTGCGCGCATGCGTGTGGCCCGCCCGAGGACGCCGTGACGGGCGCCCGCGGCGGTGCGGGCTGCGCGGTACGCGTCGCGCGATAAGGCGCCGTTCCGAAAACAATGGCCGGCCCCCTGGCTATCACGGAGTAGCCACGGATAGCAAGCAGCCTCGCATTGTCCGCGCGGTCCGCTCGCGTTTAACAGCAGTTACCATCTCTGATACCCACCGAGCACGCTGCACACGAGATAGTGTTACACGGCAGATCGGGAGCAGGTTCTGTCTTGTCCTCAGATGTACGTAGGCATACATAGGCTGTTCGCGGTAAACTGCGCACTTTTAAAAGCCCTGCTTAAGACATACTTGCATGTACGGTGAGTGAGCGAGCGAAGAGATCCGGACGGCTCTTAACACCGACGTCTTGAGAGCCGACGAGGATGATCGAGGTGAGTATGGAGCAGCGCCGGAATGAAAGAGCGGGGGTAAACGGGAGATCCCCGAGAAAACCCGCCGACCGGCGACATCGTTCGGCACGATTCCCACATGCGGAAATCCGGGGAGTGACACGGCCGGTGATTGAACCCGGTTTGCCTTGGTGGGACGCGAGCAGGCTAACCGCTCAGCCACTGTGGCCCCCACTTGCATGTACAGTATGTATTCTTCCACTTCATGTAAAATTAACGTAGTCGTTGGCCTCATCACTTTATTTATGCGTTGGTCAAGTAAAAACTGTGAAATTATTAGAACAGTAAATGTTTTACACAATTGCTTATTCTTGCTCTTACATGCATTAAAAAAACAAAAAGCAAAATAAATATTTTGAGAATTAACATATGTTTACCTAACACTTGTAAATCAACGTTGAGACACGGGGCTACTTTCCATCTGTCGTTACCTACTTTATTCGCGCATGTTAATTAGTGTGCCCGTTAAAAATTATGCAGGTAGGGGCAGTGAAACTTTCCGAAGGTTGATTTCAAAATTGCTCATTTAATTGTGAACAGACTTTATGTAAGTATATAAACCGGCGGCCACAATCCACCTGCCAAGGTTGCAGGGCTATGAGTGGAGCTCAAAAGGAAGAGATTGATACAAGTACCCCAGGCTCGCAAAACGCCCCTCCTATCACCAAACATGAGCGTGAATTTTCCCGGGGCAGGTAGGCAACAAGCTATTCTCAAGGTGTAATCGACGCGTGCGTGGAAGTAACCTTGCCTGCAGCTTGTTGGGAAAGCGTGGCAGGACGCAGATGGCTGACATGACCCCTTGTGTACGGCGAAGCCCGCACCAGTTCACGGACAGCCGATGCGATATCCACCCCCATTCTGCGCGACGTTTGTACGGCTGCATCAGAGAGCGCGGCAGACAGGCTCAATGTCACATTCCGAGGCCGGTGGATTGGCAGGGGTATGCCAGTTCATTGGCTGGCCATGTCTCTACTCTGTTAGATCTATTTATTACGGGAACGTGTGAAATCCCTGGTGTACGAAACGCCTGTGTTCTGTGGACAAGGTATGTTCGCACATGACGTAGCAGCATGCGATTTTGTGTGCGTCATAACTTAAAATTTTGCACCGATCCAGGCGAACACGTCTCGTAGTTGCAATTTGTGCGTTGAAGTTGCTTGGCGCTATTCCGAACAACTTTCGCAGACCCTCTCCTCTGATATTAATAAAACAAACATTATGTACACATGATTCCTGCCTTCAGCCTACATGTAATCCGTTTTTTTTCCTACGCACACCACTGGGTATCAACTCACGTGCATTTATTAGATTGGAAGGCTCATTGTGGTCTATTTTCCTTATGTTTGGAGGAAAAGGGATGATTTTGCGACCCCTGGTTCCTTATATCAGTGTCTTCCTTTTGAGCTCCCATCTTAGCCCTGCGAGTTTGTCACACGAATTCTGGTCCATGGTACACATATATACGGGAATATCCTCAATTTAAGTTCTGAACTTTGTGAGATTATTCGTAACGGAAAATGGCACAATGATGTTTTCACTAAAAATGCACTTGTGTTAGGGGGAACGAGTCTATTTACTGCTGAGTACTTAATGCTCGTGTCTTGGTGCTGTAATTCCCCGTAGAGTGTAAAATAGTCTTTCCATGCCTAAGTGACGGCCACAGACTTCTTCATGTAACGTGCACACCATGATGACGATCTGTCTAGCTATTAGGAAGATATAATGTACCTTATGGGTAGGGCCAGTGACTTTTCGCGTAAAAATGGGAGCACACAGTAGACTTCAATACTATTTACACACCTCGGCTGTTGTTATACCTCCATTGGCTGCTGGTGCCCCGTCTTTGACCAAACAAAGACGGGGCTTGTGCATATGAGATACGTAACAGTGGGATTTTAGTACACGCGATGAAAGCCCACAGATTAAAAAATTACTCTACCGTTTTATTTTTCTCCTACCTGTTAATAATTCTGCAGAGGAGAGCTCTAAAAATGCGTTTTTTTAAACCATTTCCACCATTTTTTTCTCTTAGAATAAACCTATTATTATAATAACAAAACTGTACGGGATTAGATAAGAGTTTTTTTTATATATGTTTTGTGGCAAAACGTCGTAGCCCCAGGACATTCATTTGCTGAGATCCGCGTAAAGGCGCAAAAAACGAATGTACAGAAAATATGTAAGTGAAATTTCGATAGTGTTTAATTGTACTTGAATCAGCTGATCATCACGCGGGACACTGTTGATTTTTCTTGTGTGCCGGAAAGGCGTCACAAACGACCACGGCGCCGTTCACAAGTAGACTGCGGACAGGAACTCGGGGGACCATCGCCCGGTGCGGACACCGCCCAGGGGCAGGCCGAGCGAACAGAGACGGGTCCCGCGGCACGACCTTGGATCCGACCGCAAAACCAAAGGCGTAACTCTTAGAATTACAAGAGTCCATGCACACCTACTGCGGTCTCCGGGTGGGAAGAAGAAGGAGTGGGGGAGGGTGAAGCGGGTGGCTGGGAACCCGCGGATGTCCTCCGCACACCGGCGAGAGATCGCCCTTCAACCGCGCCCGGAGTTTTCCCACACCACGTCCCTACTCCCAGGTCTTCCTCTCGCCGCGTCCACAACCCGTTCGTAGTTGGCAATCTTCAGTGAAATTAAAACCCTCATATCTCGCAAACTTCTTATCCGATTTAAATTATCTACATATCGTAAGATTCGTCTTAAAATTCTGTACGAAATGTTATGTAGTGCCACGTCTCCGGCGGTGTCGGGAGAGAGCGTGTTCGAGAGGCGAACGAAGAGCAGTGGTGTTCGGTGACGAGAGTAGTTTCCGCCTTCGACAGAGTGATGACTCTGTTTGCGTTCGTAGATGTGCGGGTGAGCAGGACAACCCCTATCGTTAGAGATGATGGTTTATCGCGGGAAACGTTGACTGTTTTCTCAAGCTCTGCTAAGGTTCTGCTTTCAGGACTCCCCTCCGCCTTCGTGCGAACAAACCGTAACAGAGTCTACAAAATTACGCCGAAGCGAAAACGCACCGCATTCGTGCGCACCCGGCAATAATATTTTGCATACACTCTAAGCCCAAACCAGTGATATCGATCAGTGAAATAACATTCACTGAAAGTCAGTAGACGAGCTACTGCTGACTGGCAAATCAAGAAAATTGACTAAGCGTTTTAATTAGTTACCTGCNACTGAAAGTCAGTAGACGAGCTACTGCTGACTGGCAAATCAAGAAAATTGACTAAGCGTTTTAATTAGTTACCTGCCACCGTTTATCAGTAGCTCATTTTTCACTTTTTTTTTTTTCCACTGATTTGGCTCAGTTATCACTGTTTCAAGTTTAGAGTGTAAGAACTATATCTTACTAGGCCATTACCAACATACCTATTTTCTAGCTCTTTTTATTCAAATGTATTACAAATAAAATATATTGATTAATAATAAAATGTATATGTTAATGTTAAATTTAACAAAAAATGAGGTACTTTTATGTTAACAGAAAAGAAGCTCTGAAATGTATGTTCTGGCGCGCCAGGCGTCAGAAAGCGGTTCCGTGGCAGCCATTTTGGATTACGTCACACCGAAACACTCTGTCATTTCTCGTCAGCAGCGCCCATATTGTTTTTCTCTCGGAATTTGCCTTTTCCCCTCTGAATCACCACTTTTTCCCTATTGCCAACTTCCTGCACTGTCATTCCACATTGCATTGTCATGCTCTGGCATTCGGATTTATTTATTCCATGCTCTATCATTCTGCATAGAAAAATTATTCACACGCACTTATTCCATCCTGTCTCTCTCCCATGCATTTTCTCTCTTTACATTCTATCCCTTGGTTTTCTCATATTCCTTCTGGTCTCCTCTTTTCTCTCTTGCCTTCTTGTCTCCCACATCTTTTCTCTCTCTTGCTTTTTACGTCATCCATCTTTGACATCCGCTCCCGCCGCCAGTCGTCTGCTGTAGGCAGCCATCTTTAATTTTCGTGACCGACACCAGAGTGTGCTAAGTTCTGCCGTTTGCAGCTAGGAGAGCTGGTAATAGTGTTGGTAATCACATCGCTTGCGGGAATGTGCTAGCATCGGGGAGTTTAGTTATATTGGTGGTCGCTAGGAGCGCTGAAATTTTTTTATTTGGTTTTCTTGGAGCTCAAAAAATGCGGGAGACCTGCGGGATGGTACTGGCACCCCTTGGGTCGAAATACCAGCGTCGTGACCACCAGACTACGACGAGATCTAAGAAAGAAGAGTGTTTAATATAGAATACGTATATAGTTATTACCATCCTGACGTTCGGAAAAACATTTGGACAGGCTCCGATTTTATATAAAAAATCACCATTGCATGGAGAGTGTTAGGATAAGAAATCAAGTAAATTCTCGCATCGGCCTACGCACTCCCCAGATAAAAAACTTGTCATCACAAAAAGAGGATGGTTAATGCAGAATACAGAAAAAAAACTGCAGGCACCGCGCGCGCATGCACTCACAATTTTATATGTGTATAAAAGTTATGTATATAAAAGTAATAGTACTTGTACTAAACCTATTCTAGACCGCGTGAGCGCTAGCAACTAATCAAAAACAACATTCGCATGTAACGTGCATCCATACATACACACACACACACACACACACACACAATTGCGCTGCGACGCAAAAGAGCGGCGATAACGCGCGAGCACACTTCTGTATCTCCAACTTGTTTGTGCATTCGAGTGCGCGCACTTCTGTATCTGCAACTTTTCCGTGCNACTGAAAGTCAGTAGACGAGCTACTGCTGACTGGCAAATCAAGAAAATTGACTAAGCGTTTTAATTAGTTACCTGGCACCGTTTATCAGTAGATCATTTTTCACTTTTTTTTTTTTACTGATTTGGCTCAGTTATCACTGTTTCAAGTTTAGAGTGTAAGAACTATATCTTACTAGGCCATTACCAACATACCTATTTTCTAGCTCTTTTTATTCAAATGTATTACAAATAAAATATATTGATTAATAATAAAATGTATATGTTAAAGTTAAATTTAACAAAAAATGAGGTACTTTTATGTTAACAGAAAAGAAGCTCTGAAATGTATGTTCTGGCGCACCAGGCGTCAGAAAGCGGTGCCGTGGCAGCCATTTTGGATTACGTCACACTGAAACACACTGCCATTTCTCGTCAGCAGCGCCCATATTGTTTTTCTCTCGGAATTTGCCTTTTCCCCTCTGAATCACCACTTTTTCCCTATTGCCAACTTCCTGCACTGTCATTCCACATTGCATTGTCATGCTCTGGCATTCGGATTTATTTATTCCATGCTCTATCATTCTGCGTAGAAAAATTATTCACACGCACTTATTCCATCCGGTCTCTCTCCCATGCATTTTCTCTCTTTACATTCTATCCCTTGGTTTTCTCATATTCCTTCTGGTCTCCTCTTTTCTCTCTTGCCTTCTTGTCTCCCACATCTTTTCTCTCTCTTGCTTTTTACGTCATCCATCTTTGACTTCCGCTCCCGCCGCCAGTCGTCTGCTGTAGGCAGCCATCTTTAATTTTCGTGACCGACACCAGAGTGTGCTAAGTTCTGCCGTTCGCAGCTAGGAGAGCTGGTAATAGTGTTGGTAATCACATCGCTTGCGGGAATGTGCTAGCATCGGGGAGTTTAGTTATATTGGTGGTCGCTAGGAGCGCTGAAATTTTTTTATTTGGTTTTCTTGGAGCTCAAAAAATGCGGGAGACCTGCGGGATGGTACTGGCACCCCTTGGGTCGAAATTCCAGCGTCGTGACCACCAGACTACGTCGAGATCTAAGAAAGAAGAGTGTTTAATATATAATACGTATATAGTTATTACCATCCTGACGTTCGGAAAAACATTTGGACAGGCCCCGATTTTATATAAAAAATCACCATTGCATGGAGAGTGTTAGGAAAAGAAATCAAGTAAATTCTCGCATCGGCCTACGCACTCCCCAGATAAAAAACTTGTCATCACACAAAGAGGATGGTTAATGCAGAATACACATAAAAAACTGCAGGCACCGCGCGCGCATGCACTCACACTTTTATATGTGTATAAAAGTTATGTATATAAAAGTAATAGTACTTGTACTAAACCTATTCTAGACCGCGTGAGCGCTAGCAACTAATCAAAAACAACATTCGCATGTAACGTGCATCCATACATACACACACACACACACAATTCCGCTGCGACGCAAAAGAGCGGCGATAACGTGCGAGCACACTTCTGTATCTCCAACTTGTTTGTGCATTCGAGTGCGCGCACTTCTGTATCTGCAACTTTTCCGTGCNGCGAGCACACTTCTGTATCTCCAACTTGTTTGTGCATTCGAGTGCGCGCACTTCTGTATCTGCAACTTTTCCGTGCATTCAGCGCGGTACGGAGTGAAACTGGCCTACGCACGCTACTCAAGAATCGCAACGCACGCGCGTGAAGTTCACCTTAAGCCCTCTAATAAACATAGTTGGCTGTAATTTACAAACTGTTAAAGAAACAGTCACCAAATTCATAACATAGGCATCACCCCTGACCACGAAAAGGGCCGCATGAGCAAGTATGCCCTAAGCCCACTTATAAGCATAGTTGGCTGTAATTTCCGAACAGTTTAAGATACAGCCACCATATTCATACCATAAGCATTTAAACCCAGCTTGAGTTTTTACATGATGCCAACTTGTATACTGTTCGCATTACATGTCGGGTTCACGTTGCCTGTCTCGGGTTGCCTCAGTAGATGACTGCTGGATATGTGGTGCAAACGTCAGCATGGTTGCTGGACTGAAGTATATTGTTATATCAGGTCAATCGCTTTCTAGTCTGCGAAGTTGACAATTCGACCACTCATCTTCTTACAGTTGTTCATCTTTCAGTGTTGGAGTAGTCTTGTTTTCCTCTTGCTGCTGTTTTTGCTATCTCCCTTTTTCTATCACCAGCTCCTGGAACGATGTGTATCCGTAACGGTAGCACTACCTTGAGNCTGTTTTTGCTATCTCCCTTTTTCTATCACCAGCTCCTGGAACGATGTGTATCCGTAACGGTAGCACTACCTTGAGAACACTCTGGAAATGGGAGGAAGTTATAGAAGTGAAAACTATACCGAAATGTACACATTCTACTGATTATGATGATGAAGTGCCAGCATCTGCAAAGTGAAAGTGTAAACGTGTTGCTGAATGTAAGGACTACTTGAAGATGTGGCAGATGAAACGTGGATCCCGAACCNCTGTTTTTGCTATCTCCCTTTTTCTATCACCAGCTCCTGGAACGATGTGTATCCGTAACGGTAGCACTACCTTGAAAACACTCTGGAAATGGGAGGAAGTTATAGAAGTGAAAACTATACCGAAATGTACACATTCTACTGATTATGATGATGAAGTGCCAGCATCTGGANTACTGATTATGATGATGAAGTGCCAGCATCTGGAAAGTGAAAGTGTAAACGTGTTGCTGAATGTAAGGACTACTTGAAGATGTGGCAGATGAAACGTGGATCCCGAACCCAGTTCTCTGGTTCAGAGGTATCTCGCAACATGCTCATCACAGGAGAACATACAATCAGACATGCATCGCGAACCTTCTGCGAAGGAAGTCGTGCAGTATAGCTACTTATTTTCTGAAGAGCCCAATTATTTGGTTGGTAGAATGCTGAAGTTGGTTCCATTGCAACATAATCGTATATATTTCTGTCAGTGAAGAGATAAATTCGAGTATTGAAGTACTCGGAGCTATATGCTTTACTGAATGAAATATTATGTATGTGTGTGATATTGTTAAGAAAAATAAAAAAATACATAACTCTTCTCCAATCACTACAGGCGTATTGTCCTGGTATGTTGTCATTGCCAGATTGCACGNCGTTGCCAGATTGCATGTACCTTGTTTTAGTGGTTTCCTGGACCTTGTGTTTGTTGTATGAAGTGTTCGGTACTTAAATACTAAGATAAATACCACATAAATTTTAATTGTGTATCATTTAGTATTTTTTCCTGTGAAATCACAGGGCTCACTACGGGATTGACCCTACACTACCTTATTCTCAAGGTAGGTGCAAGGTCTCCAGCGCTGTCTGGGTACACATGTTTTGGGATGACTGAAAATAGAGTACATGCATAGTTGGATGATGTGTGTATCTTACGATGCTTTCTTACTCACCAATACAAAGTCCATACATTTACAGTTGTTTATGTATAAACGGTACGTATTCTAAATAAGTACATGTATATAATACTTAAAACGAAATGAATTGTGATCTTGTACTGTATAACTACAGTCTTCTCGTAAAGGGAAGTGTATGTGTGACTCGGCTGGTCTGCCACCCTGGAGCCTGACGCATCTCTCTCTCTCTCGGCTAGTGTTATCTGCCAACTCTTCGACTTGCCAATACCTGCACGGTGCCCGCGTCGCCGGTCTACCACCTGGTCTGCCTTACAGATTGACGCCTGCGGCGTCCCTATATTTTATTCGTCCGTACCACGCTCTAACGAAGGTCACAGGCGAACGACATCAATCAGGATTTAGGGCCTGGCAGCCGTGACGAAGGGAACGGCGCCAGAACGGCCCTACAAGACGACCATTTGCATGGGAAGGCGGACATGCGGGAGAATAGCGTCACGGTGTGGAATCAGGTGACAGCGGGAAGAACACGAAGGCAGCGGCCAGGGGGAGATCCCGAAGTATTCCCACAACGCCGAACAAACAACAAACCTCCAGCTAGAATAGAAGGACAGACGCCAGACTCCGCGAGCAGGCAGGAACGGCGAGACGTATTTATGACCTCGCCAGGCTGTGCTTTGTCCCAGGCTTTCGACCACAATAAAAACCGAGAGAGCGTTTGGACGAACGCAACGAGAGGCCCCTTTCAATTATTTCCGCACGGACAGAACGGAGTGCTGAAACTGGTAAACCAGAACAAAACAGCAGACGCTGGACCCAAGTATGGAGCTGGAGTACACGCCCGCGGTTGATTACCCAGGGGGGCGGTCCGCGGCTACCTGGAGAAACCGGGGCAGTTTAATATGGCAATGAGGGCCTACAAAACCGGAGGAGTCCGAGGAAACATGGCAGTCGGCCGACGAGATTCCGGGAGGGAGGAGTGATTCCGCAGGAGACGAGAACGGCAGCCAGCCGCCATCAGACGCAGAGTCCTGCGTCGACCCGAGAAGGAGGGACGTCGAGACGAGTCACCGAGGCGCCCGTGACAGGACGAGAGCAGTTCCAGCTCACCGGACCTCATCTGCAAGAACAACTACCAGCACAGCAAGCCAGATAAGTACAGTCATCCAGCGAGTGTGAAGGACCTTTAGTAGTTATCCCGCAGTGTGAAGGATCTTTTAGAATCATCCAACAAGTGCGACGAAGATCCCCCCCCCCCCCTTTTACGACGCGAATTGTACGGAGCATACGTAGAAAAGGGAGGGAGTTGTCTCAAGGGCTCATGTATCAATTCACATGTTCATGCAACAATAAAACCTCGATTTGTGAAATATGAATTATCCTGTATTCATTCATTAGTGAATTGGACCATTAAACAACAGTGTCGAAGCATTCCTACGCCCGATCACTGAGGACTAGTATTAAGTGTTGGCGCCTCATGCCACAGAACAGATTACAACACCTACGTCCAAACCTCAGCTTTGGCAGGTGTCAAGATTATCAAAATGTTAGTTGAACACACAACGACGGACTAGTCGGTTGCGTCCCGCTGATAGTGAGTGAGTGAAGAGACCTGGGAGACTCTCAACAGCGAGTTCTCGAGAGCCGATGAGAGTGAAGTGAGGTGAGCATGGAGCAGCGCCGGAATTAAAGGGCGTTGGAAACCGGAGACGCAGACGGGAGGCATCGTCCGACACGATTCCCACTTGTGAATATCCGGAGTGAACCGGCTGGTAATTGAACCCGGTTCGCCTTGATAGAAGGCGAGCATTCTAACAGCTCAGCCACCGTGGCCCCTCCGCTGCTTTGATCTGAGCGTTGGCTGTACTCCGTAAGGAAGTCGTTGCTATTCCGTTGTACTAATCGGGACGGCCTGGTCTTTCATAGCATCGTCTAATGCAGCGCGCAGCACTCGACGCTTGTGTAATATGTCATTACGATGGTTGGTAAATGATAATAACTAGTTGCTGTCATAACAGTTTTTTAAATATTTTTTTTTGCATCAGAGCGTAGAAGTGTCGACTCTTTTGTGCTACTAATTGTTTAAATGTATGTTGTTTAACGCGTTAGCACCGGAACTCAGTCTTTAAAAGTCACGTAATGTGTAACGCACTTGCCACATTGCAGTCATAATTGACGTTGTTCCTTGCGATCATTAGTTTTTTCTCATGCCACCAAGCATTCTAGATTTTACTAAACTACTTGGCGCGACAGCAACACTGATATTGCTATTATGGAGTGTGGTTCTATAGGAATTTATATATGTATATTGTGACTCGTTATGACATCATGCCCGTGATGTATTTGCGTATATGTCAGTTCTTAATGTTTGTTATAGGGTTGATTTTTCATGTACAGGTCGGTCTTATATCTTTTAAATCGGAACCCCCCGATCCGCCTGTTATTCTGACGGCGTTTATTTGAATTAACGCATACAGGTTTTAATGTTACTTGCGACCACGTATGAATATTTGATGAAATTTCGTNCGGCGTTTATTTGAATTAACGCATACAGGTTTTAATGTTACTTGCGACCACGTATGAATATTTGATGAAATTTCGTACCTCTTTGTTTTTATCAATGTATTGCTGGTTGTTAAATGTTACCTATGCTACGCATAACATATTAGCAGCCTCAGCTAAAGTGAAAACTGATAAAATTTGAATGTATTTAAATATAAACATTTCAAATACTATACAATGTATGACAATGAATATTTCAATTTTACAGGTTTAAGTTACTTTTTAGTTTTCTGTGGAAATTGTTTTATTGGGATGTTTACACCATTTTTAAGCATCAAAGTGTTGCTATCCTAATTGTCAAAAATAATCCAAACAAACTTTTGAACTGCATTTTTCGAAAGAAGGTAAACAAATGAGGTGCTAAACAAATATATATAGGGCCTAGTTAATTCAACAAAATATTTTGTTGACAATATAATTTCATTTGGCCTAAAACAGAGGTTTTGTTTATTCAAACGTGTATTTTGCTAGAAAAACAATAAATTAATTTTGTTGCATTTCAAGTTTTGTTTACTAAACGAAATATTTTGTTGGGGCAACTAAATAAATTTTTGGTCCTTCACAGATAAATATTTTGCAGGCTGTTTTCTCAGTGTAGGGAACTATGTCTGAGCGTAGCTCGGGGTATACTAAAACGGAAAATTTCTCTACCACTAGAAACAAAGTTCGCACGGATGTAGTGTCCTTGATTTGATAATGCTTACTAGGATTTTCAGAAAACTTATCAGCGCATGAAGACTCATTGTCGTGAAAAAGAAAATAATAATCATTTCATAACAACTGAAATGAACAAAGTAGATTATATTACATGTTACATACGAAAGGATATTTGATTGGGAGACTATCAACTNTAACAACTGAAATGAACAAAGTAGATTATATTACATGTTACATACGAAAGGATATTTGATTGGGAGACTATCAACTCAGCCCTCCATTGACTTACAGCCGGTCAGTAACAAACTTCATTGGCTGGAGGAAGCGGTTCAGGTGTGGTGCCAACTACGCAGTAAAAAATTTCACTACTTGTTACAAATAATTCTTGGGAAACTAGTTTCCAAATATGTTTTTCTAACTCTAAAGTTGAAATATTGTTTATTTACAGAACTTCATTTTATAAAATATACAAAATTTTTTATGTGGCTCGGCATTTGTTAATCTACAATTTTTTTTGGTTAAAATTCTACATTATTTTTACGCATACCACACTAAGATTTTGTGAAATGTGCTCTAATTTATTTGTTGTGTTACAAAAATTACTTTGGCAAATAGTTTCCGAAGAATTTCTTGTATTAAATAGGAAATAAAAAATATAGTGTAATAGAACGGCCATTCATTTGATTTTTCTTTGTTCGAAAATACAGCTCCACAGTTTGTTTGTATATTTTGCGACAATTAGAATAGTAACAGTGATTGTTAATGCATTTACTGATGCTTAATAATAGTTTATACATTCTAGTAAAACAAGTTAAAATGGAACTAAAATATAAGAACTATATACTTGAAATATTTACTTGTGCACGTTGCCCAGTATTCGAAATATATACATTTAAAAACGTTCCAATTTCAAAAGTAGTCACTTCAGCTGCGGTTGCTATGGCGCAGCTTTTGGGCGTAAACGACGTAGATTCGATTATCAGCCGGACTTCCAATACTTTTATGGTAACCGAAACTGTATAATATTCTTACGTAGCGCCTAACCAATCTTTGGTTGCAACAACCAAAATCTTAGTTCAGGGTAACCGAATAAGAACAACGCAATAATTTAGTTTCAACAATAAAATATTTCACTGCCCGTATACAAACGATTAATTTCGTTGCACCAAACAAACATTGTTTGATTCAATAAAATATTTATCTCAGTTAAGGTTTATGATTACACAATTTCCCATTACTCAGTATCAACATTTCTCATGTACTCTTTTCGTTGTTCATTTTTAATTATTTACATTCACTGTCAAGAATTAAGTTTTCAAAACACACATTTTCAGTCTTATTGAACAAAAAAGTGTATACACTGCAAAGAAAGGTTTTCGTTGCCTTGAACTGAATTCTACGAGTCTGAATGCCTAATGAACTGCATGTGGGTAATTGGTTTGTAAACTCTTCTAAGTTATGATTGGTTCATAATTATATAGCCGAACACCAATTCTGCAGTCCGTTGGTTGCAATAACTATGCAAGTTAAGGATCAGCTTAGTACAGATCCGTCAATAATTTATTTTCAAAATCTAAAACCACAATTTAAATTAGTTTTAAAGGTTTAATTGATTTCTGAATTGCTTCATTGGCAAGTTATCCAGATTTCTTACCAAGTTGTTTTTCGAAATACCTTTCTTCAGATCCACTTTAGTTAGTGGATGATTTACTTGTTGCGTGTCTTAGCTGTCTGCCCGTAAATCAGAGGCATTTAAGTACCGGGGTAACTTATTTCTGATTGGCCTGTCAAGTGAGAACATGTCTTCTTATTAAAGCACGCAACCTATAAGTAGGGGAAGTGATATTTCACGAAAAGAATTCAAGACAAGATACAGTCCAAAGCACTGCAGGGTCTTCCAGCTTCCTTTATTGGCTAAAAAATGTTCTGACCCGTGATAACTGTTTGCGCACGAATCACGAAGGTCCAATGTCGTAGTTACGTATGCCTAAGTGGCTTGGTAAAAGACGGACACGGCACCAGCACACAATGGAGGTATAACAACAGCTGAGGTATGTATATATAGTATTTAAGTCTACTGTGTGCTCCGATTTTTACGCGAAAAGTCACAGGCCCTACCTATAAGTAGGGCCTGTGACTTTTCANACTGTGTGCTCCGATTTTTACGCGAAAAGTCACAGGCCCTACCTATAAGTAGGGCCTGTGACTTTTCACGTAAAAATCGGAGCACACAGTAGATTTAAATACTATATACACACCTCAATTGTTGTTTTACCTCCATTGGCTGCTGGTGCCGTGTCCGTCTTTGACCAAGCCACTCAAGAATAAGTAACTCCGGCACTGAACCTTCGTGATTCGTGCGCAAACGGTTAACACGGGCCAGAACCTTTTTTTTTTTTAGCCAATCAGAGAAGCTGAACGACCCTACAGTACTTTGGACTGTATCTTGTCTCGAAATCTTTTCGCGAAATATCACTGCCCCTACCAATGGATTAAGCTATATTAACGCATGTGTTTTGAATTCTAGCTTGTCCTAAAATGAATCCGCGAATTCTTCAGGTCTCTAATAACAGGCCACGTAACGTCTGGCAACCACCACCACTGAGATAAAAATATTTTTCAATCAAACTAAATTTGTCTGGCACATCCAAATGAATTATTTGTATATATGCAATTAATATATTATTTTTAAACCAAAAATTATTTTGTCGTTCTTATTTTGTTGCCCCCAATGAATGATTTGGTTGGCGTAACTAGAGATTTGATTGGTTCTGCGTACATCAGACAGTTTCGGATAACATGATACAATAATCAAGCTGGACTGAGATTCGTACCTCGACCAGTTACAGCCAAGTGCGACGACTTAGCAATCTCGGCTAAACCGATCACTAAAGACCTGAAAAATCGTGGATTCAGTTTGGGACAAGCTAGAATTCAAAACACGTGTGTTTGTATTACTTCAGCCATTGGACCACACGGTGTTTGACACCTCCTGGAGAACGCTGGCCCAATCGTCGCCTTCCACTGTGGCAGCAGACATCCAATGTGCAGTTGGCATCGGCATGTTTGTACATAATACTGTAGAGTTCAGCCTGCAGGACGTTGAACTCGCGAATTTTTCTGGTCTCTATCGATCACTCACAAAGTCGGAATGTTCTTAAATATATACAGTTCAAGGACTGGACACCATGCGCGAAGATATATTTCAAGTTTTACATATCTACTTTTAAGTTTCCCATTGAACTTGTTTTATTGAGATGTTTATACCATTATTAAGCATCAATAAATGCACTAACAAATACTTCTACTATCCTTATTACCACAAAAAATACAAACATACTCTCGAGCGGAATTTTCGGGCAAAGGAAACAAATTGTTGATTCAACGAAATATTTTGTTGACAGTTCAATTTCTTTTTCCCAACACAGATAATTTATTAATTCAAGTGCGTATTTTGTTAGATGAACAAAATTAATTTTGTTGCTTTTAAAGATTTGTTTATACAACAAAATATTTTCTGGGGTAAATATATGTGTTTCTGACTCTATACAAATATTTGGTTGGCTGTTATCTCAGTGTAAACACATTGTTTTGTTAACAAATTGTAACACAGTTTGCTCGCACTAAATATTTTTTTAATATACTGAAACAACAAAATACTTGTTCGGCACAAAAAAATATATTTTAAATTAATTTTTTTATTTAGGGAAAAAAATTTATTCTTTGGAGAAACATAGTCTTGGTTGTACCAAAAAGAATAAAAAAACAAAAAATCTGGGTTGTTGCTAAATGAATTTGCGAAATTTACGGACATCTAGTAATAAGTAATGTTTTATAGGTCACGCATTCCTGTAGGACACTGCAATACACTAAAATAATCCATACCAACTCTTCTGTACGGCAAAAATAACCATTTCTTTGAGGCTATTTTGTTTACAGCAAAACAATGTAGTTTTAATTTAAATATGAGGTTACGGAAACATAGGTTTGCTGTTAATTAATGTTTTGTTAGTACGTTTTTGTTTTAGGGCAACATCAACTTCCTTCATTGCTAAGAAATAAACGTTCTTTGAACTGCGTTTGACCACAGTAAAGAAATATACCTCCGTACCAAAAGTAACGGTTAGGCTTTTCTGCCGTATCCAATAGCCGAAATAAACTCTACTCAAACAAACGTTTTTGGTATACTGAAACAATTGTTTTCCCCAGTGCATGCCTTACCATCGACGCGGAGTGAAGTAACGGGGAGACTGTACGACGCACGGTCACACGTATGGTACAGACTGTCGAGAATTTCTTGGTGCATAAAGACAAATACCCNTGGTACAGACTGTCGAGAATTTCTTGGTGCATAAAGACAAATACCCACAGTACAGATTAAATAAGAATACAGAGGCGAAACAGCAGTTAATTGCGCGAAATCCCGCCTCGCACGCTGGCAAAACGGCACCTCTTGCCGCCAACATGTCAGAACGCCGTTCGCCAATCAGCGCCTCGAGACCCACACGCCAGCCGGGAGCCCAGCCAATAGGAAACATTTCGCACCACGCACCAGCGAATCATGCACAAGGCCCGTTCCCAGACGCGTAGCCATTCGGAGAACGAGTACAGTAGCGGAGTAACCTAATTCTGATTGGCCAGTCAGAATCCTTCTTCCCACAAACACACGCCGCCAATAACCAAACGCCCGTAGTGTATTGAAATCTAGTACGTGCGGAAATCTTATCACGAAATTCGGGTGTCCCTATGTCAGGGATTTTTTCCCAGCATTTTCTTTTTTATATCAGGCACCTCCGCACGTAAACTTTACAGTTCATTGGTACCTAAGAAGTTAGTGGAGTAATCAGAATGCACTTAGTGGGGCGAGAGGGGGTGTTATCCTGAGTGAGCATATTTACTCAAGTATAGCGCCAGTGACTTTTCGCGTAAAAATCGNGGGGCGAGAGGGGGTGTTATCCTGAGTGAGCATATTTACTCAAGTATAGCGCCAGTGACTTTTCGCGTAAAAATCGTAGCACACAATAGACTTCAATATTATATACACGCATCAGCTGTTGTTATACCTCCATTGGCTGCTGGTGTCGTGTCCGTCTTTTACCAAGCCACTCAGGACTAAGTAAATCCGACACTGAACCTTGGTGATTCGTGCACAAACGGTAAACACGGGCCAGAACATTTTTTAGCCAATCAAAGAAGTTGGATGACCCTACAGTGCTTTGAACTGTATCCTGTCTCGAAATCTTTTCGCGAAATATCACTGCCCCTACTCAAGTGGCATATCAAGAATTATTTGTTTACATGTGGAAGGGAGGGGAAGGTTGTATACAGATATTTATGTTGACGTAGATATTTTTATGCTGTGAATTTCGGATCCCAGATATATTGGTTGGAGAAATGGATATTGCAATAGTTGTATTGTAAATGCTATCAGTTTATTGACTTCTTTGTGGTACTGTGGTGGTGTGATATTTACACGACTACCTGTTTAAAGAAAACCCGTGACATGATTCGTATTGCACGAGAAACTACGTGGCATATCTACTGACGTCGTGGACGTGGAGTCTTACCTGGGTGCGAGTGCCCCGTTGTNGGGCGAGAGGGGATGTTATCCTGAGTGAGCATATTTACTCAAGTATAGCGCCAGTGACTTTTCGCGTAAAAATCGGAGCACACAATAGACTTCAATACTATATACACGCCTCAGCTGTTGTTATACCTCCATTGGCTGCTGGTGTCGTGTCCGTCTTTTACCAAGCCACTCAGGACTAAGTAAATCAGACATTGAACCTTCGTGATTCTTGCGCAAACGGTAAACACGGGCCAGAACATTTTTTAGCCAATCAAAGAAGTTGGACGGCCCTACAGTGCTTTGAACTGTATCTTGTCTCGAAATATTTTCGCGAAATATCACTGCCCCTACTTAAGTGGCATATCAAGAATTATTTGTTTACACGTGGAGGGGAGGGGAAGGTTGTATACAGATATTTATGTTGACGTAGATTTTTTTATGCAGTGAATCTCGGTTGCCAGATATATTGGTTGGAGAAATGGATATTGTAATAGTTGTATTGTAAATGCTATCAGTTTCTTGACTTCTTTGTGGTACTGTGGTGGTGTGATATTTACACGACTACCTGTTTAAAGAAAACCCGTGCCGTGATTCATGTTGCACGAGAAACTACGTGGCATATCTACTGACGTCGTGGACGTGGAGTCTTACCTGGGTGCGAGTGCCCCGTTGTACTCCCTCGCGCCGTCGCGTCGCTGCTGTTGGCGCGCGAGCTGGTCATATACGGAATGCGGGCCATCTCGCTGGCTTCTTTGACGAGTAGCTATCTCCCTATCCCCGCTCTCCCTCCTCCCAACATGTGGGGCGCTGTCTACACTTCACGAAAGTGGGAAAATGTTCGAAACTTGGACGAGATATAAGGGTTGGCTTCTCATTTTTCGGAAGAGAAGCAGAGAGGGACTTACGTATTACGTAACTCTGTTATACTGGTGTGTGTGTGTGTGTGTGTGTGTGTGTGTGTGCGTGAGGGGGGCGGGGACTGCTCAATCATGTNTGTGCGCGCGCGTGAGGGGGGCGGGGACTGCTCAATCATGTTATAAAAAACACGTAAAATGTAAATTCATAGTTCAAATTTGTCTTATGCAGTAGTAGTTATCTGTATAACTGCAGGGCATTTTCTTGTAAATATTTTTGTCGGTTTTTAAATAATTATTTGTGTGTATTGGGTGACCATTTTCGGTCTCTATGTATTTTTATATTGATGTTTCTTTTTTTTTTAATTATTAACATATATTGGACCCCAAATATACTATCAAAACTAAATATTTAACCAATTACTTTTGCAAACCCAAATAACAGCATTACTAACCAACTTTCGGGGTGAAAGGGGAGGGAATCTGCTTTTTTGGAGAAAGTTTTTCACTGAAGGAAGTAGAGACTGAGTCCCTGTCGGCAAGTTGCCGCCAAAGAACCTACATATTTTCCAAGCATGATTATGGCCTGGAGCAATTTCAATAGAAAATAATTCTAGAACTCGAAAGAACCAAACCCTGAAATTTTATAACTCCTAATGAAATGACCAGTCATATGTTTAAGGTGTTAACTTCAAAACAAACAGCGTGTCTGTTATGTATATTCGGTCAAAGGTCGAGCGGGCGCGCGATAGGTACAGCTGCTGCTCACGAGAAAATTGCAGGAGTGTGTGCAACGGCGGCTGTGGGTAAATTAAGGTGATTGCAAACCTGGAATTTCACACCGCACGAGCCAGGGTTAGTTAGGTCACGTGATTGTTCACGCGGCGACCATTAGCAAGCCGCCAATTCCTCGGCGTTAGAACAATCTGTCCTTTCTCCTGGTCGCCTTTCACCCTAAGCTTCGCACTTCATCGTTCGTGCCGAGAGAAATTTCCATTTAAACACACGTAAATCAGAAGGTATAGTCTATTCGCGGTTTCTTCACACTTTTTTAATCAAACCTTTGAGAAATCACTCCATGTACGACGTATTTAGTTAATTCCTTAATATGCCATGTGTCTAAAGCGCTTTATACCTCTGTTAAAAAATAAGTTTTTTTATTTTTCTTTAAATTGAAGTTTCACCGAGATTATATTTATACATTATAATATTTTATTTATAATAAAAATAAATAAAAACAGTGATGAAAATTTTGTGTTGGTAGCGCCTAGTAAGAAATAGTTCTAATGCTGAATATTATTACAAATGAGTGCACACGAATTCGGTGCGGAGTCCTTTGGTGTAAGTTTGTAGACTTAATTAAGCTTAGTTTGCACGAGGCGGAGGAATATCCTGGAAATAGAACTTTAGCAGGGCGTCAGAAAAGTGTGAAGTAACTATGAATGGATTATACCTTTACAGTACCGTGTATTTGAAAGTATTTAGCGGGTACGAAGTTCACAGTTGGTAAATACACCGTAGTGAATGAGTGAGTGAAGAGATTTGGGCGGCTCTTAACGGCGAGGTATTGTGAGCCGATGAGGGTGAAGCGAGGTAAGCATGGAGTAGCGCCGGAATGCAAGGTAGGGGGAAACGGGAGATCCCCGAGAAAACCCGCCGACAAGCGGCATCATCCGGAATACACAGTAGTGAAATGGCGAGGCAGTTCCGCTTTATGTGGGTGTAGCCAATCTCTAATTGGCTGCGCGAGGTTCTAGGAACTATTTAGACTTCGCTACTTTATTTAGCACCAGTCTAGGCTTCTCAGTTTTTGCATACTCGGGTCACAGTTGTTTAATTATTTAGTATAATAACATGATTTCCGCAAAAATATTCCCCAACCAGTTGTACTGCAAAACACGTTCGTTCAGACCTTATTTCTTGAGATGATGATTTATAGCGTGAAAAGTTGACTGACTGTTAGGATTCAACGTACTGTACAAATGTCCGACAGCTTTATTTCCTTATTGGCTATAATGCGTGTATGAAGATACTATCCCACTTCACTGGGTCAATGCTGATTCTGATACTACTTTTCGCAAAAATATTTCGAGACAAGATACAGTCCAAAGCACTGTAGGGTCGTCCAGCTTCTTTGATTGGCTGAAAAATGTTGTGGCCCGTGTTAACTGTTTGCGCACGAATCACGAAGGTTCAGTGTCGGAGTTACTTAGTCCTGAGTGGTTTGGTCAAAGACGGACATGGCACCAGCAGCCAATGGAGGTATAACAACAGCTGAGGTGTGTATATAGTATTGGAGTCTACTGTGTGCTCCGATTTTCACGCGAAAAGTCATTGGCCCTAGCTATAGGTTCTAGAACACCGAGGGAGAGGCTTCGTTGAATCACATAAAGTTGGTTTGGCGCAACCGAATTAATGGTTTGTACAAGGACAATAAACTATTCTGATGTTGACACCAAGTTATTTCGTTGCTCTTGTTTGGTTACCCCAAACCAAGATTTCGTTGTTGCAAATAAAAATTTATTTGACTCCACGAACATAAAAAAGTTTCAGTTAATATAAAACCAATTGGAAGCCCGACAGAGAATCTAATATGGATAGTTTGTGCACCTTAGCACCCTCAGCTAAAGTGATTACAGATTCAATTAGACTGTTTTTTTTATAAATACACACATTCCAAATTCTCGACAATGTGCGCAAATGAATATTCTTAGTTTTATAGCTTTATTTTTAAGTTTCCTGTTAAACTCGTTTAATTGTGGTTTTTTTTTTTTTTTTTTACCATTTTTAAGCATAGATAGATTCACTACCAGTAGTGGAAGCAATAGTGTTCTGGCGTGCTAGGGAATCATTAGTGGCCTAGTGCCATTTTATTAGCCTGTAAAGTGGTGTCGGGAGGTTGGACACTAAGTGGTGCTATCTTTTAACGTTATTTATTGATCCGCCCCTCCACCCATCCCTCTGGGATGTGTGTTATGATTGGCTATCGTCTTCCCCTACCCCGCAGGAGCTGTTCTGTGATTGACCGACTATTATTGGTGAGGTACCCTTTCGCCGGACAAAGCGCCCAAACGGCATTTGAGGGACTTCGAAATTTTTTGAGGGTAGGATGATGGGTGAGGGGTTGAGTGGAGGGAAAGGTCGTGGTGTTCGATTTATAGTCGGGTCCTCCTTGGTTCGAATCCCATCGATAGTAATTAAAGCTTAATTACGTTTGTAGTGGTATAGTCCTTGGTTAGAATCCCGTCGATACTAATTAAAGCATCATTACGTTTGTAGGGGCAAAGTCCTTAGTTCGAATCCCATCAAGGTTAATTAAAGTATAATTTTGTTTGTACTGGCATAGTCCTTGGTTCGAAACCCGCCGAAGAGAATTAGATGTCATTAGTTGTAATTGCATAATGAGTAGTTGCATAATGAACAATTACGAGAGTAATGAGAGAGACTAAGTACATGTATCGAGAGAGTAATTACACATTTAGTACACTTGTTTAACCATCGACTGCCGAAACATAACTGAGGTTGGCGAGTTAGTTTTTGGTTTGATTTCCGTCGAGATTAATTAAAGTATAATTGCCTATGTTAATTAAAGCAAAATTACATTTGTGCAAGTCCTTGTTNGATTTCCGTCGAGATTAATTAAAGTATAATTGCCTATGTTAATTAAAGCAAAATTACATTTGTGCAAGTCCTTGTTATTACACGTCAAACCTCTACGACAGCCAGTACCATACTGAACTCCAACACGAAGTATTGCATTNGCAAGTCCTTGTTATTACACGTCAAACCTCTACGACAGCCAGTACCATACTGAACTCCAACACGAAGTATTGCATTGAATAATAATAACGAATCAGAGTAATTGCATATCGAGAGTAATTACAGAGAGTGAAAATATGTCGGGAGCAAGTATACGACCGCTCAGCTCGGAGGCTGGATGCAGACTGTGTTTAAAGCACTAATATTCTTTGATTTAACCCCCCCCCCCCTCTTCCTGGACGACACAATTTATTTAAGGACAAATTTTATTTAAATAAATGCAATCGTCGCTAGATATGTGATTTTAATCCTTGTTGTAAATATCACCTTAAAATTTTAATATGCCGTTTAAATAATAATAGTCCCACAATCATGCTTATATCATGTCGGCGTACTTTAACCAAGCAAAAAACTCCACGGAGTCCACGAATACCTAGAGGAGCTCCCTTACTGCGAGCGAGTGTGTTTGATTCGTTCCCCTCTAGGAGCCCTGTGTGACAGACGCATGTCAGTCTGCCTTCACCCTTGGAAGATAAAACATACATGCTCTCTGTAGTGGGAAGGGGTACACAGCCCCTGGGGANGTCAGTCTGCCTTCACCCTTGGAAGATAAAACATACATGCTCTCTGTAGTGGGAAGGGGTACACAGCCCCTGGGGAAGGACGAGGGAGCGAGCGTGGTTCCATTGATTGCCGACAGGCGTGCGGAGATCGTGGTGGGAGACAGTCTGCCTTCACCCTCAAGAGAAAACATACATGCTCTCTGTAGTGGGAAGGGGTACACAGCCCCTGGGGAGGGCCAGAGGGGGAGAGCGTGGTTCCATTGATTGCCGACAGGCGCGCGGAGATCGTGGTGGGAGACAGTCTGCCTTCACCCTCAAGAGAAAACATACATGCTCTCTGTATGGGGAAGGGGTACACAGCCCCTGGGGAGGGCCAGAGGGGGAGAGCGTGGTTCCATTGATTGCCGACAGGCGCGCGGAGATCGTGGTGGGAGACAGTCTGCCTTCACCCTTGAAAGAGAAAACACAAAGTCATGTGGCCCAAAATTATTTGTCCAAAAGTCGCCTGGCCTAGAATTATTTAACCTTAAGTCATTTGGCATAATTTTATGCCAAATGACGGGTACCCGCAGGTAGGCGTGTGGCTGGAGGGTCGACCTTGCGAGTTGACCTCGGTCGAGGTCGCCGCTGCCGGGCGACCTCGCGAAGGGCGTGGCCACCTCCTATGNCACCACGCAGGGCGAAACAAGCCCCGTGACCCCGCGACCCATGTGGGAGTCCTCCTGATCCCGGCCCCAGAGTCCCGCTTTGGAATATTTCTATCTTCCGTACGCCGACACCACGTTACAGGTAGAGACCTGAAAAATTCGCTGATTCATTTTGGGACAAGCTAGAATTCAAAACGCGTGTGTTTATATAACTTCAGCCATTGGACCACACGATGTTTGACAGCTCCTGGAGAAAGCTGTCCCAATCGTCGTCTACCACTGTGACAGCTGACACCCAATGTGCAGGTGACATCGGCATATTTGTATATAAGACTGTAGAGTTCAGCCTGCAGGTCGTCGAACTCGCGAATTTTTCAGGTCTCTAATTATAGGCTATTCACGGCAAAGTGGGCACTTTTTAGGCCCCAGTTACTTTTTATTTTCAACAGTTTTTGTACTTTAACCACCTTTGAATAAATATTGTCATGTTAGTAATAAACACAGATTGTATATTCCAAGCACTTGGAAGTTAACGTCTACGGTATAAAATGAAAAATATTTATTGACTATTAATCCAAATGAGAGGGCTTTTAAAAGTGCTCACTTTACCGCGAATAGACTACACCGACCTTACTGTGTTACCAGGTAATATGGTTTACCTTCTCACGGCTCCAACAATCGCCTACACTAAGGCCATATTTCACTATAATTTTTTATTTCATTATCTGAAAGAAATTTTTGTAAGGACTACAAAAACGTATGTATTCTTACGATGAAAAATAGAAAATTTCGGAATATAGGAGCACAAGTATTTATGCTCCTAATTATGTTTTCCCACTAAATCACATGCCATGTGATCTAAATCATACTCATGTTAATTAAGTTGGTATCAAGGATTTTTAACAAGGGGTATTCTGGTACTGGCATCCTGAATATTTTAAAAAATAGCTATTGTGATTTTTTCGCCAACAGATTTTTATTCTTCCAAGATAAATTAATATAAATACTTATTTTTTTCTGTAGAACGAATAAAAATGTGTTAGTAAAAACGTTAGTAGGTGCCTTTTTTAAAGGACATTCAGGACACCAACATTACTAATAATTGCTAAATACGAATTTCAATGGGAGCATCACAACGCTGGCAGTCCAGACTATGCAATGCNTATTCTTCCAAGATAAATTAATATAAATACTTATTTTTTTCTGTAGAACGAATAAAAATGTGTTAGTAAAAACGTCAGTAGGTGCCTTTTTTAAAGGACATTCAGGACGCCAACATTACTAATAATTGCTAAATACGAATTTCAATGGGAGCATCACAACGCTGGCAGTCCAGACTATGCAATGCGACAGAGGGAGCGCAACGAAGATCAGGGAAATTGTGGGGTAAAACACGTAAAATATATGTCAATCGAGTTGTTTAACTGTGTTAAATGCCAGAGAACCTAACTAAATCTTACTTCACGATAGGAGAATCGTAGGGGATGATGTGTACTGATGTGCTTTTGCTCGTAGTTATGAAAACAGTGATGACTAACGGGAATAAACAATGGTAAGACTTAATCCTGAGAGTCCTTATTTACCTTATTCCGAAGCGCGAAAGTGCCTTTGGCACACCCACCCCTTGAGATTCACCTATTTTGAAATTATGTTTAGCTAAAGTAGGTCTTCCACATTTGAAATGGCTATGTGCAGACAGATTGCAAAATTTGCAGTTTTCATGCAAATATGCGATATTTCACTGGATACAATTTCCACGTTAACATACGACTACGAACAGCCAATTAAACTGATTAACTGAACATAGTTGACGTTATTAATTCATAATAGTGACGGATACACCTCATTGGTAGGGGCAGTGGTATTTCGCGAAAAGATTTCGAGACAAGATACAGTCCAAAGCACTGTAGGGTCGTCCAGCTTCTTTGATTGGCTAAAAAAATGTTCTGGCCCGTGTTAACAGTTTGTGCACGAATCGCGAAGGTTCAGTGTCGGAGTTACTTAGTCCTGAGTGGCTTGGTCAAAGACGGACACGGCACCAGCGGCCAATGGAGGTATGACAACAGCTGAGGTGTGCATATAGTATTGAAGTCTACTGTTTGCTCCAATTTTTACGCGAAAAGTCACTGGCCCTACTCATTGGTGTTTTGCTGATATCGTACATACAGGATACGCACGCCTTCTACTGAAACAATTCTAAACTTCACAAATGCTCGTATTTCCACACAATAATTAGATGTAACACTTCAATCAGCACAAACGGCAAACCCACAAACGCACATGCTCAACTAACTGTAAATTGCATTGAAATGACTTAACCAATCAGCGATTTCCGTGTATAATTTAACGAATTTCAATTTCAATGTTTTAATTTGTTGCTATTAATGTCACAACGTCACAATATGATGAATATACAATGGCGATGCATGTAAAGAAAGGCTCTCAATACATTTTACGATATTTTTGTACTGTTTCCATGGAAGTTCATATTACAAAGCCCACCAGAATTTCAACGAAGTACGTTCCAAAAGTCAAATATGTATTTTTCATAACTATAGTATGTATTTCCTTCACAAAAGCCGCGATTCTTATTAACTCCCTTGAATGTTAGAAAAATGTTATTGTAGAGTTCAGGCATTCAAAAGATATTTTTGTCAATTTAGCAAATTTATTCTTAAGGAGTTTCTGTTTTAAGAAATATAAAAAGGTAGTCGAGAGGTAAAATTCTAAATTAATAATAGTTCATTATCACCTTTCAACATCACATTAATATTAAAATGCTATTTCTTATTTTAAATGTTTTGCGTAACATTCTGTGAGTGGCTTTATAATTTGCATATAAATATAAATAATGGTAGCAAACGTTTGTACCATAGATGTCTCCAGTGGAATGCTTTGACTCAAGACGCGAGGAAAAGTTCTATATTGTAGCGTTGTGGTTGACTGCTGCCAAAGATGGGTCCGCGGGCAGCTATGCTTTAAATGCATTATTCAGTTCTCATTCGAAGAACATAGCACAGAAGCTATGTGGGGCGTAATTCTATTGGGTAGTGTAAATAAAAAATAAATAAATTTAACCAACATTTCAGTTTTATCTTATGTGCGAAATAGTTTGCACTCATAGTACAGATTCTGAAAAATTACGTTGCCTGATAGCCCTATAATCGGAAAATAATATAAAACTGAAAATGATTTGTAAAGAAGTGCTACACTATTGGGTAATTTTTATTCGCACACATTTATGTCATTTTTTAGGTATGGGAAAGTGTAATTTTAAGAGTGCTGAAAATGGAACACACTATATTACTTGTTTTCATACTGCAGATAATGTAAATTTTTTAGTTAAATCCTAGGAATCAATAAGCTGCTATGCACAAATTAATTTTTGTTTACGTTTATGGAAATTATGGTTGTTGAGCTGTTCTATTGATATGATATTATAGCTCTTTAATACATGAGAAATTCTTGCTTTTATTCTTTTATGAATTTGATGGGGATACTATGTAATTTACTTGCTCTTACGTCAATAACTTTAATTCTTGTTGATGTTTAATTTTATTGCAGCACTTGAAGAATGGTACATGAGGTTGAAGACCCTTCAGTACCATGTTGTATACAACTGGAGTTGCTTGCTGCTAGTAGAAAGCTTATTACACCAAGGAGCCATTATTTGTTTGTTTTTATGTAACCAAGAAACAGCTAACTGTGCTGTTTCATCTACAGCAATTGTTAATGTTCTCGTCTCTGAATAAAATCCATTTTTTTTCAACTAATAGTTTCAGACTTTTATTTGCAATGTAAGTAATTACCTTATCTGGCCGCTTCACAGCATGTATAGTTTCCTGTGCCCTGAAACAACAGAGTAATATCTAGTGCTGTCTGACCTAACTTCGTTCAACAATACGTAGGGGCAGTGATATTTCGCGAAAAGATTTCGAGAAAAGATACAGTCCAAAGCGCTGTATTATATTGCTGTGCATCACTCTTTAGGGAGCCATGAGGCGGGCACGCTATTATAGAAGGAGGCGATACATCTCAAGACCTGTTGTTCGGAATATTGGATCATTCGATTGTGACATTATGAAAGATGATCAACATTTCGTGAAGCAAGTTACTACAGCTGAAGAGAGTTTTGTACTTTCAAGTTCCATGTACAGATTTGCTTTACAAGGAATGACTGCACATAATGGGTCTGGCATACTCGAAGTATGCTTTTACAGACATCCACACAACAGCACTGTATCAGGTGTCAACTTTTTGAGTCAACTAGATTCCAAATAGCATCTCCAAGTTCAAATCGCAACTTACGACGAGAATACAATACAGGGTTAGATGCAATACTAATAACAGAATTAGATGTAGCAACGAGTTCATTGATGGCGAAAGTCTTCCAACATATTATATCTCTTGAATCTAGTTGACTCAAAAAGTTGACACCTGATACAGTGCTGTTGTGTGGATGTCTGTTGGAAGACTTTCGCCATCAATGAACTCGTGCATTTAAAAGACTCTGCAATGTTGTTCAAGTGTCGCGCATGTTGACTTCTTAATAAGAAATAAAAAACGAGTTAATGAATTGACTGCACAATTAGTGTGGAGCACAGTCAGAAAATAAGTTCTCAAAAGTAGCAGTTAGCGAAGAACCAACAGTCGAGAAAGTGACAAGAACAAAAAAAAATAGCCCCCGGAAGATCTGTCTCAAGAATTTCTCTATTTAAAGAATAAAAGTACTCGAGCTGCACCGTGGATAAGCAATTTTCCAGTATAAACTCTCAGGTTCATTCTTCCGAGAAGAATTTAATTACTGTAAACATTTTTTTTTTTTTAGTCGGGAAAACTTCATTAAATTTCACGGCAGATCGTTTCACGCCGGCTATCTCCGCGGATCCGCACGTCTTCCATCTCTCCAGGTTCTCCAGTCGAGCGTAGTTTCACGTACACTGTGAGCGACTTTTTTTTCCTACTTCAACGAAAACGTCGTATGGCTAGTTATAGTTAGGGCCGGTGACTTTTCGCGTAAAAAAATCGGAGCACACAGTAGACTTCAATACTACACACACACCTCATCTGTTGTTATACCTCCGTTGGCTGCTGGTGCCGTGTCCGTCTTTGACCAAGCCACTCGGGACTAAGTTACTCCGACAATGAACCTTCGTGATTCGTGCGCAAACGGTTAACACGGGCCAGAACATTTTTTTAGCCAGTCAAAGAAGCTGGACGAGCCTACAGTGCTTTGGACTGTATCTTGTCTCGAAATCTATTTCGCGAAATAGCACTGCCCCTAGCTATAGTATATTAGTGGTTTCTTCACACTTATCGAACCAGACATCTGAAAAATCACCTCATATATGTCTCGTTTGGTTCTTTCCTGAAAATGAAGCGTATCACAAGCGTTCTATACTTCTGTTAACGTAAAAGTACA